>JAOTOL010001612.1:2270000-2377500 GCA_034440575.1 Imbricaverruca yamaguchii | reverse complement strand
AAGGTGGAATCATCCACTTCACTGAGCAGAAGCTGGGGCGAAAGTGTGCGTGGCTGATGTGCGAGCTCCATACGAATGAGCCACCTTTTCGTCACCTCATCGAACAGCTGGGTGAGAGGTCATTTCAGTTCGTAGTATGCTCTCACTAAGCCTGTTGTTTTATTTCAGGTAATCCGGTTATCGAGTCGCATTACGATACAGAGGCTAGTATTATTCTTCTCTTTGGATGGGGCCCATTATATTACGATATACAGATGTATTCCCGTCGGTATGCATTTTAAAGAATTGCGAATTACTGCTGCACATTTTTTGCCAAAGAAATATTTTAGCGCACCGCAAATCATGACTCCCAGCATCTGGAACTCTAAAGGTATAGACTGAATAGATACCCATTACAGTTATAGCATGTTTTGCAGATGGAAAGACAAATTCCAAGACGGGGTTTTCGGTCGAGGTGGGCGAACTGCTGCAGCGAGCGAAGGATCTCCCTGTGGACTTCAAGTTCAAGCCCATCACGACCTGGGAACCCTTGATCGATTTGCCGGACGAAGTCGTGCGGGACTTGCCATCAGACCAGTGGTACGCGTACGGGATGCTGCAGGCGGTGCGGTCTGGGAAGCTGCCGAGGGATATGGCCCTCTTGCAGCACGGGCCTATCTGTCATAGGAGTTGGTTAACCACTGGTTGTGCGCTTCTCCGATTGTGGGTAGCCGACCACGGCCTAGCGGGAGAGCTACTGCCGAGACTCGAGCAGCTCGTCACATTCGTTGTCAGCTGGAACTTCAAAATGTGGCTTGACATGAAGGTCAGAAGTAGCTGGCTGCACGCGCCGCACCACGTCATCACGGCCCTTCGATGCCTCCGGCAACATGATCGGGTGGTCTAAGACGCTGTTGCACCACATATGAAACGTGGCGCGTGGTTTGCACACCGTGAGGCGATTCTGCAATTGATGTTGTGGAGCAGCAGCCGCACCGAGCGGGAGTTTGGTGTCGCCAAAATCCTCCAGCTGCGCGAGGGCGATGATCGAGGGGACACATCTGTCAGGGAAATGAGAAAGCCTAAGCTGAACGAGGGCGCCGCCAAGCTAGAGGAACTTAGACTGGGATAACGCACATGAGCCGGTGCTCACCTGCGGTCTCAGCAGCGACCAGGTGAAGGAGTTCATTGAAGCTCCGATGAGCAGCTGCGTATGAACAGCTCCCACCTACGCTGCTCATACGCAGGGCACCGAGCGCATAGTGGAGGAGGCAACGCCGGCATCTGCCGCAGTGTACTGGTTTGACCGTCAAGACGGATTTATTCAGGCTCGAGCCTTTCACAGGGAGCTGCTGCCAGTGTTTGCTATTAAACGTGACACGATGCGAATGAAACAGAGCATGGAGGAGTCGGGAGAAAGCAAACGTAACATGCGTGCAGTAGCATCACTGGCAGCAGCTGTCTGTGACTGTAACCCGACAGGCCTCTTTCCTCCATGGCGTTTTTTTGTCCTGTCGCCTGTTACAAATGTATCACCTGTGACCGTTCGATATGTTACTTACATTCTTGTTAATGATAAATATAGTCGTATGTATCATCCGTATACTTCTTCACATGAAACAGGATTTATAATCAGCTATGATAATTTTGAGTGCTAGATTCGAATTCTGCATCTAAATTTACGTCTAGAACTTTCAAAACCGGGAATCTCACACTTTCCAAATTTGACCTGTGACCTCTGAACTTTGACCTCTCGTGACCTCCGACCTTGAGAAGAAATGCCACATTAGATAATATCACAAGCTGCGCAGTAGCCATATCGGTAATCCATTCCAAATTTTGTTCATTTCTTCTGTTATCGTCACAAGATAAACCCCGGAAAGTTGCGAAAACAGCGATTTTGGGACAAATTGAAGTCAATGACCTGCCCTGGAGCGAGAACCCGTGACCTTAGGTCATCACGGTTGGTACCGATGGATTTATCTCGTTCCGTGCAACATGAAATAACTTGTTTCACTGTTCCATCTTAAATTAGGAACGAAATGATAAAAATTTAGCATATTTTTGGGTAAATTTCGGATTTTAAAGTGCGATTTTGCGCAGCAAAAATTTGAGAAAAAATGTTTCATGTTCCTTATGACCAAACGCAAAAAAACCACAACTCGGCTTTTCCGAAAAAAAATCGTCTGACATTCTACCCTAATGAACAGGGCAATGCGGTGGGCTACTAGGCGCGATACCCGCAGTGATCTAGAGCGGCGCATCCGGGGACGGTAGCCGGACTGTGTGGAGGCACATCAGTTCCATCGTGCCCTGGGGAAAGACCGACCGCCAGCTGCCAGATCAGACGTCGGATCAGCTAAACAATTTTTTTTTGCATGGCCGTTCACCTCTGACACTTACGGAGCAGGCATTCTAGCACACTTCTTCAACGATATGTTCATGTGACCTGCTCATAGCCTGAAACGTTGTATTTTCCGTCCTTTTAGGTTGGTTATTTGGGCTTAGGGGCTTTTTCCGTCCTTTTAGCTGCAACAACTGGAGACATTTTGATAGAAATGATCACTTGACTTCAGGTCGTCAATCATTTCGTTTAATAGTTTTCTTTGATGAATCATAAATCGTACTGCAATGAAGTCATTCAGTGTACAAGCCACAGAGCCATCTAGGTTAAGCCTCTGAGGGGAAGATAGTAGAAGATTAGAAGAAAAAAATATAATAGTACAACCTAATTAATACAATATTACTTGCTCTAAAAAAAGATATCCATCCCAGCATATCAAACCATTCATCCCGTCTCCATCGATCTAGCATAAATAAATACAACAATAAATTTCCGCATATCTTAAGCACTCAATTCTTTGCAGTATTTCAAGTGCTGTCCTAACACAGTGCTTTTAAGAAACAATAGCCTGTCTGGCTCGTTTCTCGTTTCGCCCAGTAGCACTACTGTCATCGGGATCAGTATCATCAAGCGATTCGCTATCGAACTCTGTTTTGGTCTTCAGCGCTGTGCGTCTCAGCAACTTGGTTATTTGTCGGGGATCTCATGGGGATCAATTTGACCTCCCACCCGAGCGTGTGTTAACACGTCTGACTTCCAAGCTGCGCATTCTCTCCTCTTTTACATCGTCTCACAGCATATCCAGAGCTCCCCTTGAATGGGACGGAGCGGAGGGCATGCACATGAAAATTGGAGGCGAAACCCTTAGAAGCACCAATAGACTCCGGAGTGCACGTTTGGAATCACAAAGAGAGAGTGAGAGGGAGAAAGAGCCCGGGATGTCACCGCATGAACCGCCGGTATTCCTACAAGTCATGAATGTCCGCGCCGATGAAGACATCCGATCACGAACCGCTGGTATCTTCCACGGTTCAGCAGAACTCCTTCGTCAGCCGACAGCTCCCATTGTGCCTGCAAGCGTGCAGAACGAGCTCCCGCACGGCCGCGATCACACCGGCGTCGAGAGTGCACGTCACCCACTCGGGACGGGCCTGGAGCGGAACGGCCCGACCGGCCGGCCACACCGGCGCGCCGATCGATCCCCGGCGTGTCAAACAACAGAGCGCATCACGACACTTGCTCGCCGCCTCGCACCTCGGCCGGCACCGGGCGAGCGAGGGCGGCGCACACCGCTCGGAAGCCAGAACTTTCGCTGGCGGCTGACAGCGGGGTGGACCTCGGCCGGCCGGCTGTTCCAGTCGTGACGAGCGACTGCTGTTGCCGCCGCGGCTGGCCGCACCATCGTGAGAAAACGACACCGATTGCACCAGTCATGACGGCCGACAAAAAGCCGTCCAATGTTTGCGGACCTCGCGCGCCCGGCACGGCGTCAGCCGCCTCGTTAATAAGCCTCCATAGTGTCCGTCGACTGCGGTGTTACGCATGATTTGCATGTAATGCGGCGCAGTGTGAGGGCGTGGGCGGGGCGGCGGCAGACGGGACACGACGTTGGCGCCAGCCGCCACGCCCCCTCCTCCGACCCGGAGGTGGCGGCTTCGGACGTCCGACGTGGCAAGGAACACAGGGACGTGGAGAGTCTTGGAGGAGTAGAGAGGAAGGGGCGAATCCTTGGCCCATCCTTCAGTGCGGCTCGAGATCCGAAGGGAAATGCGGCTCGTGATTTTGGAACACCTGGCGGCCAAATGCTGCAGCTCGGTGCGGGCAGTGAGCACTGAGGAACCGAGACGTTCTCTTCCTACGCGCTAGCCATATGTGCTGCTGACACCAACACATGCACCTCTTCGGACATCTCGAGAATACGTCAGATGGCCATATCATTCCCCAGCCTGCCAGTCCCTCTGATTGCCACCGTTGACGCATCGGTTTGTCCAGCGAGCCGGTGCATGGTTTATCCGACGTGCAGATTACCAACGCCCCCCCCCCCCTAGACGGCAGAGATCGCACTTAGGAGTTGCCAGGAGGACGGCCGAGGGACACCAGGAAAACTGGTCATCAGGACAGATGAGGGTTATCAGGACGGCTGAGGGACTCATCAGGACAGCCAGGTGTCATCGGGACGTCTGAGGGTTGTCAGAGCAACTGAAGGTCATCAGGACGGTTCGGGGGTACTCCGGATGATAGAGGGGTCTTCTGGAAGGGTAGGTGTCATCAGGACAGCCGAGGGTCAGCAGGTCGGCTGAGGGGCCATCAGGAGATCTGGGGGTTCAGAGGACAACTGAGGGTCCTCCAGACAGCTGAGGCTCCTCGAGACAGCCGATGGTCGTCGGGACGGCTGAAGGGTCTTCAGGACAGCTGATGGGTGCTCATGATAGCCTAAGGTCATTAGGATGACCAATAGGTCAGCAGGACGACTGATGGGTGCTCAGGACAGCCGAAGGAGGTCGAGTCAGCTGAAGGGTTACCAGGACAGCAGAGGATCCTAATATGGCTGAGGGGTGCTCAGGACAGCCGAGGGGTGCTCAGGGGAGTTGAGGGTGGTCAGGGCAGCTAGGGAAACATCAGGACGATACGGAGGACAGGCATCACGGTGGTGGAGGAGGGAGGGCGTTGGATGGTCTTCATGATTCACCAATGTTTAGTGCGAGAATACATGGAATAAGGAAGCTAACGGACACTCGTTTTTGTTTCCATCTGCTCAGTTACATACGTACCTATGATTAAGCTATCTCTGCACCGCGAATTTTGAGCTAATTGTTTGCTATGAGCTTTGCTCCATGCGTTGTTGGTGAGTCTAGGGAAGCGTGCCAAAGTTTCTTCTGATAGAAGTATATTATTTATAAGTTTATTGTTTCTGTAAGAAGTCTATTATTTCAGTTTGATAAGATGTGATCGGCTTCGCGAGCCCTCTGTGGCTATTTGGAGACTGAACATCGTTTCAAAACTCATGGCAGATATACTCGTTGCATCTGCTAACGATTTCGGTGACGCAATTTAACAGCATGGTGATTAACTGCACCTCGAATGCCGTGCAGATATCATGAACAGATTGGCACGCCTTCAGATGCTTTACATTTATGCAGCTGCACTTGATGGCACTTAGCGATTTGTCAGGATCGATAAACGGAAAATCTCTACTCATGTTGTCTTTAGTTACTTCTTGTTTCCAGTACAAAACAGGCTGTGCTAGTCCCAGATCTTGAAGTCAGTGTTAGGGGGGAGTTCAGAGGCATGCCGGACCATAGAGGTCATTTGCACCGCCTTTAAAGCGAGTGGGTTTTGCAAGCAAGTCTAAGGCAAGTGTACATTTACGTCAAAGGAGTTTTATGCTATAGTGTATGAAACGTAAAGGTACTGAAGGCAGGAGCTGGGGGAGGGGAGCTGGACATCTCCCGGGTGTTGTGTTTTTTAAGTTTTACTTTGCTCCTCGGCAAGATAATTTGTAATTGGGGTGGGGGAGTAATGGATGTCAGCGTTACATAACATTAAGCTTAAACTGTCATATAGCTGCGCCTGTAGTATTCCAGATCTGGAATTTATTTTGCCCTCATATTCCAGTGGCCGCTGGGCAGAAGTCGAAAATCGGCTGCCATAAAATCACACACTGGGTCTTTGTGTCCTGAAAAATAATGCCAGTCGTCGCCGAATTGGTCAGTTCTGAGTATGCCTCACATCCGCACTGAAACTTAAAACTGGTAAGACGGCTCGTCTATTGCTTGCCATGCTTCATGCAGTGGTTATTTAATTCACATAGCGATAAAGGACCAAGTAATTTTTCGACTTTTCACCGTTTGGTTTATCTTTGAGCTGTCAACTCAACAGCACATAATTTTACCCGGCAATCACTGGGGTACTTGCACTCACACGAGGGCAAGTATTTCCCTCTGCATATCTTCGCAACGAATTAACCGATTACGCCGATTCCGACGGCATTGGATAGCCCCATAACATTATCCGAGAGAAAAAATGTGTCTTCACCTGAATTCTATTGGCGAGGTCCCAGATTATGTATCGCAAAATCGACCGTCGTAAAATGATTTCATTGTTTTCAAGAGATCATACTTGTACCGCAAGCCAGGTCATTAGTGAAATATAACTTCTCAGTTATGGTTGAATACATACCGTGTTTACCGAAAATTCCCCTTGCAAACACTTTCTGCCTCGGGTCAAGTACGGTCACTTTAAGGAAGGTCAGATTGTCCTTTTGATTCAGCAATTCCATGCAAGTCCATGCAATTTATTTTTAGGACATATTTTCGTTAGGATCTTGAAAAAACTGGTACAAATATTCGTATATGCCACAGTATGTTGCATGTCAGTATGATCTGTCATGACGCCTATAAGGTCACAGGCCATATCAAATGGATGAGTGCAAATTTTATTCTAAATATGGGTAATAGAGGGAGATAAAATGTAGGTGTTGGTCCATACATGTACTAGATGCCAATAATTATACGATCTGAACTTGTTGTCCTCGGGTCAAGTGATGTCATCTAAGGAGAATGTGCCAAATTGCCGTTTTGGTCCAGTGTGCAATAGGTCACATGTTCATAGGATACATTTATACAAAGAGCTGTAAAAATGGACCTATACATTAGTATGCACCACATGATGTTATCACTTGTCTTCTGTCCTATTCAGTATGTTTTACTTGAGGTTACGCGGTGGACATTGACCTCCCTAGAATAATTACAGCTGGATTGACCTGCCAGTGTTTTAATGTGTTGGATAACAACAAACAACCGCTTCAGGCGAGAAAAGCAGCACCTGCGATCGAGTATGTGATGTCATTATGATATCATCTGGCATTGCATCACAAAACAGATATATGTATGACTTGCCTATGGTGACCTCACAGGTAATGGGTGTTCTGGTAACCGGTATATCGATTTTATATTGACTTGGACATCATTTCTAGTCCTAAGTGGTCATGATATATTGCAAGATTTTTATATAATCAAAATGGCCCACCATGAACTAGTTGAGGGCATAGGGTAACCAAATAGCCTTCGATACACCAACTTCGCCTGTAATGATCGAGCAGCATGCATTGGTCTGATTGCATCTCATAACAACAAACAACCGTTTGAGATGTTAAAAACAACGCATAAAAACGACTCTATGACGTTATTAGAACACGACCTAAGATGGCCTTGAGGTCAATTTCCATACAGCGTACCTTAGGTGTTCATTTATAGGTACTGAAAGTCTCAAGCTACTGCCTCAATTGGCGTGGCTGCTGTGGCAGATAAGCCAGTGGGCAACCCCCGTCCCCCAGTGACACGCGGGCTATTATTAACCGTTGCTTTCTATTGCTACTTACGTTCCGATTTCTAGTTTCCATATCGAGCTTAGTAGGGCCACAACTTGCTTCTACTTAGCTACCTTGTTTCTGCTTCCAGTATGGGATGCAATGTTATATTTAGTTTCTAAGAGATCAAAAACGATAGCCTGCAGTCGCAAAACCACGTCTGGTGGCGGCACGGGCCAAATGTGGCCCAGTGGCGGTAGATATATGGGCTCGGTGTGGTCAAGTGGTGACACATATACGCGCCAAGTATGGTCCAGTGGCGGCACAGATACGGGCCCAGTGGGGTCCACTGGCTCGGTGGTGTTTTGCACTGAAACTTTCTTTATAAAACCCACACCCAGTTGGAACGCACCGTCATGATGTATGATAATCTCAGAGTTTTCGGGACTTTTACATCCACCGTGTTTGCTTTAAAAGACAAAAAACAAACTGGGAGCCATACGTCTCACACATACCTTCGCAGATGGGTGGTGACACTTAGTTCAGCGACATGCTGCCTCCATGATGTCGTTCATGCCTCCACATTCTTACACTCTACTATATGATAAAGCCTGATCGGATGCGCTCTGCTCTTTAATCATCACTCCCCAGCATCTCATGCTTTTCCATCTGGCACAGCCTTCTCAACATTTATATCCAACACCCCGCCATAGCCTGGCTGCCCACTTGACACCATCTCAGGAACATGGCAACTCTGGAGCCAACCGCACGCGCAGGCACCTCGGCCGCGCTGGCTCGGCGTCCGCCGGCGACCGGCCCCATTTATCGCCGGCGCCGTGTAAAAATCACGGTGTATTGTACTGAGCACCGCCTGTCCAAAGGCGCCGTCTGTCCGGGTATCATTACACATACACCGTCATCAACAGACCCCAAGAGTATCTGCAAACCAGCTAAACGGACGCGGTATTACAGATGCGCTAATGGCCGGCCATTTGTTTCGGCTGGCCGGCGGCCGCGCTCATCTGTGCAGCAATACGCCGCTGTAATTATAACGAATTTGTCATCTGGCCGGCGGTATCGGCCGCGGCGCCAGATTACACGGCCGCGGCTGAGAGCCGCCCAGACGGGGTGGGTCTCAGTCACGAGGCGCTCGGTCTGACGGCACGACACCACCACACCGTCGAATGCCCACCCGGGCGGCAACCGCAGCATCCAGCGGGTACGCCGCAGCTGCCGACACCGGTGTCAGAATGAACAGCTTGATGAAGAGCTCCAGTGCGTTGGGCCCAAATGGAGTCTCGCTTAACGTCATTAAGCGCTGTCTCAGCAATCGACCCAAGTCTCTTGCACATTGTCAATGTTTTAGTTGTCGCCGGCGCCCTCCTTGACATACAGAAAGCCGCTGAAGTTTCCCTTATTTATAAACCATCTGGCGACATTACCATTGCAGCTATTAGCCAATCTCACTACTTTCTCTTTGGTAAGGCCGACGGAAAGAAATACGCGTTACCAGAATCAGTTACCTGGTTTAACATAGCATTCTGGATGTACTCCAATGTGCCTACCATTCTACATATAGTCATTCATTGTCTAGTGATATGGTCAGCGAGATAGTCATCGTGCGGAGGACGCCGTGCACTGAGCTGTCGATCTGATCCCTCAAAATTCAGGAGTTGATTTTTTTTACTGGATTACGACTGTAGACCTTAGTCGACATCGTGGACCACGGCATCCTCCGGACACAGCTCGACTGGTACGGAATTAATCTGAAATGGCTTAGCAGCTACCTGAGCGGTCCGAGCCAGCGGGTGAGAGGTGCTACACCCAGTTCACATGTCAGCTGCGGAGTTCCACAGAGGCGTATCGCCGGGCCGATTCTATTCGGCCTCTTCACAAGTGGCCTGCACTGCCAGCTGTCGAACTGTCGAATAATAACCTAAGCTGGCGATACCCAGCCATACTACCACGCATTTCCTGACAAAAAAAAGGAATTAGTCAAATTCAGAATCGAGAATTCGCTGGTTTGCTACAGCATTGATTCAAATCAAATACTTGAAAATGAACCCGAACAAGACTGACTTTACTATGATTGGAACGAGACAAAACCTTGCGAATGTTCGCAGATTTACGACAAATATTTCTGAAGTACTGCTAAATTTACAAAGCTCTGTGCGCTCTCTGGTGGTACGGTGCTGAAGAGGGCGGTATTACCGAGAAAGGCAATGTTGCTGAGAAGGGTAATGTTTCTGACGCTGGTTGAGCATGAAGACTCGGTGGTCGACGTGCTCAGCTTTCATCAGCTAATCACCCAGTGACCACAGCCACTGACTAAGACTGGGGACTGTCAGGTGTGTCCCTGGGCCCTGAGGAAGCGCACCGACCCCAAAAATAGTGTCCCAACTTCACGAATGTAATTTCGTCAACTGACGAGCCAACTGAGGCTTTGTTTTTCATGTTCTCGTCCTTCGCCGTAACTGCGACCCCAATGCGTGCAAAAGACTGAATTTTCTGCAATGCGAGCTCTGATCTTTGCTAGATCACCGAGGGCCTTAGAAATTGAGGTGGGTCCGCTCAAGGAACATAGATACACCAACAAAATGTTGCGTGCATTCCAGCTACAATACGGCATTGATCAGTGCTAAACACGTCTGGGGTGTTTTTCTCAAATAATCTTTGGTGAATCGTTAGTTGTCGCGTCAATGATTTGCCGATCGCCCGACACATACGTGCCCGTCCATGTTGCCCAGTCGGCCGGCAGATACACACGTGTCAAGCCCATGTGCCATCACAAATGCCATCTTATTCAAACAGCGTGTGGAATGGCAAGCCCACAGCATGGCTACAGACATCAGATATTGGACCTTGTTAATGTGTCAGCTAGCCGGCAAACCTCAGCGGTCGATCCCCAACCACCTGAACAAGCTGTCCGAACGGTCTCATTAACCGACACAAGTCAATCCATAATTGTCCAGTTGGCATTACAATTTCCATATATCGCTCCCCGGCACAAGTACATGTCGGTAATAGCGGACTAATTTCCTTAATGTCGTGATGCCATCTCGGGCGGATCTTCACGCGCCGCAGAGGCGGGCGGCAGACGACAGGGCCGGCCCACGCTCAGACACAGTCCGCCTCTGCCGCTGACGACCGTCGCACCGCAGTCGGTGCCCAGGTCTCCAACAGGCCCGCTCGACTGCACCACTCTGTCATGCGCGGGCACGTCACACCCGCTGTCCGTGGTCGGGGGAACTCAGCCGGTAGGGTGTTGGACTCTCAATCGGAATAGTATGTGTTCGAATCCCGTAACCAGTGGGATTACCGGGGCCGCTCGCGAACAATCGGCGTGAGTGGCTGGCGACGCTGCGTGGTCCGGCAGCCGAATGCGTCGTAAGCGAGCCCAATGTTCTTCTTCTCCTACAGGGGCTGCCCACTGCTCCGACTGGGCCGCGCGCCGCCCGCTCGGTCGGATGTGTGCCGCCCGCTCGGTCGGATGTGTGCCGCCCTCTCGGTCGGATGTGTGCCGCCCGCTCGGTCGGATGTGTGCCGCCCTCTCGGTCGGATGTGTGCCGCCCTCTCGGTCGGATGTGTGCCGCACAGCCCCCGCGCAACCTGACCCGCACGCGGCGACTGGCACTTTTGCGGTCGTGTCGGTCGGCGCGGCAAAAACGGCGGCGCCGGCCGCGGTGCCAGCCTCCTCGCCAAACGGTCTCTCTAAAATTGACAAATGATCTTATCAAATTCATAATTGAGTCATTATTGCCTTGGATTACATTTGTCATGTAAGTAGGGTGCCTATATTAATAACATGTCTGGGAAACACCTACCATTAGTGAGACTGGTACGGGAGAATTATCCGCCGGTGTTGGGCGCCATTTATCACCTGAGCGCCGCCGCCAGAACGCCGGCCCACAGACCTGTGCCGTTCCCCTGGCTAGCCGGCCTGCCGCTACCGGGCGACACGTGCGCGCCTACCCGGGTCAGCGGGTCACATGCCCGGAGGCGGCGCTGCGGCCACCTGGGCCGTCGTACGACAGGACGGGCGGGCTCTCAAGTGTGAGCAGGTGACGGCACCCTGAGGCCGTGACGGTGACCGCATCTGAACAGTGTGTGCATTTGGATTCTCAGGATTCTGAGAATGGTGCTACAGGATTCTCGCACCTACGCGTTCCATTCGCAGTTAGGTAATGATGACAAATATGATTTGGAAACGACGCCTGCGTTAAGTATGATGGGAATCTAGTCAAGTCGCAGCGTGCCTCAAACTGAACTCATCATTAGAAACAACGAAGCCAACTGAATTGGAGGCTGGATCGTGGCATGATGTTATCCCCATTTGCAAATAGACGACTTTCAATAGCCTCATTTTCTGTGGTCTGATCTTGTTCTGTTTGTGGTGTCTGACGTCAGATGCATTTGTCCACTATCTGAAGTAGCATCTGAAGCAAACATTCATTTCTGGGTGCTCCAAAACGATCGCACAATAATCATACCAACCTGCCAACAGGAGGATCAACTAATCCAGCGATCTATCAGTGCACGGCCAGCACCACCGCATGTTGGTGTTGGCCGTGCTGGCGTGCTGGTAGGCGAGACTCAAAGTGCTGGCGAGCCGTGCTGGCGAGACTCAAAGTGTGAGCAGTGATGTTGACCCGACGAATGTGCGTGGGGGAAGTGGCACGAACATACGCAACACCAGCCGCGCCGCCTGTGGTGAAGTTCACAGCCCTAGGCGGTGGTGTTTCTGCTCCCGGTGTCAGCAGCTCCATAGTCACCACAGTGACGAGACGAGGTCATTAGTGCGCCGTTGTCTGATGGCTTCTGCACAGTCAGGGATATTCACAAGCTGCTCGCCGCCGCGCATTCCCCAGACGATCTGATAAAGTCCCAGCACGAGACACGGCGGCGCGGCCGGCCGCCGCCGCTCCCATTCTGACTCATCACTCGCACTCTGCAGGAGCCATCAGCACTCCGAGCGGCCCGACTACACAGTGGTGGTCACCGGACAGGACGGCGGCTCTCCGGGGGGAGGGACATCAGCACTCTGAGCGGTCCGACTACACAGTGGTGGTCACCGGACAGGACGGCGGCTCTCCGGGGGAGGGACATCAGCACCCTGAGCGGCCCGACTACACAGTGGTGGTCACCGGACAGGACGGCGGCTCTGGGGGGACATCACACGAGCGCCCACACCGACTACACAGTGGTGGTCACCGGACAGACGGCGGCTCTCCGGGGGAGGGACATCAGCACCCTCGGCTACGGACATCAGCACCGCGAGCGGCCCGACTACACAGTGGTGGTCACCGGACAGGACGGCGGCTCTCCGGGGGAGGGACATCAGCACCCTGAGCGGCCCGACTACACAGTGGTGGTCACCGGACAGGACGGCGGCTCTCCGGGGGGAGGGACATCAGCACTCTGAGCGGCCCGACTACACAGTGGTGGTCACCGGACAGGACGGCGGCTCTCCGGGGGAGGACATCAGCACCCTGAGCGGCCCGACTACACAGTGGTGGTCACCGGACAGGACGGCGGCTCTCCGGGGGAGGGACATCAGCACCCTGAGCGGCCCGACTACACAGTGGTGGTCACCGGACAGGACGGCGGCTCTCCGGGGGAGGGACATCAGCACCCTAAGCGGCCCGACTACACAGTGGTGGTCACCGGACAGGACGGCGGCTCTCCGGGGGGAGGGACATCAGCACTCTGAGCGGCCCGACTACACAGTGGTGGTCACCGGACAGGACGGCGGCTCTCCGGGGGAGGGACATCAGCACCCTGAACGGCCCGACTACACAGTGGTGGTCACCGGACAGGACGGCGGCTCTCCGGGAGGCCCATCACACGATCTGTTTCTGTCGAGCGTGGCCGCCGAGAGAGCGCGCCGACGCGCCTCCCACGTCTCAAACACGGCAATTACGTCAGATGATTTAACATTTTTTTAATGAGGTGTGGACCAGGTGTAGTGGCCGACACGAGGACTGTACGGGGGAGGCGCCCCGGCCCCGATGCATGACGATGAGAGAAGGAATACATGACGATGAGAGCATGGAATTAAGTGATAGGTGTATCGGATCAGTCTACTTTACATGCTCCTAATTTAGTACGGCGTTTTCAAGAGTTCGTTGTTCGGTATTGGGGCCCAATGAATTTCATTGAGCGGATATTTCCTCGCTCACTGCAGCTTCCAGTCAAACTGTAGGAACTCGTCGTACTGCATGCTGTTGAACAAGGAAGTTATAAGTAGACGTCACGCCATCTGGCCCACCATGACGTGCCATATATGTATGCATGTATGTATGTAAGTATATATATACATACGCTTACATACATGTCGATATATTTTGGCAGGATATCTTCTTTTATGCATTGGGTGTTGAAGAGAAGAGCGCATTTAGCTTTACCAAGTTTTCTGTCCAGGTTTTCGATTTATTGAATTGTTTTCCTCGTTTCGTTAGATAGCTGGTGAATTATTTCACGAAGTGACATGTACAGATATATTCGTTTATTGACGTTTTGGATACGAACATTGATAAATTTTCAAATTTACCGCTCTGCACAATGCAAATAAACACACACAAGTACACGTTAAAAATATACATTGAGCACGGGTTTCACACAAGCTATTCTCGCAACAACATCTCGCATTTTGTCAATTCCTGAAGGGCCGCTCACATGAACAAGTATATTATCATCTGAACAATTTACAACAACTGTGAAGTACTAGATTCACGCATTTACATCGAAACGTGTTTGCACTCCCCCTCGTCCTCTTTGGCATGCATTACTCCAGAATAACAACGTGACGTGCGTGCTGACTTGTTTGTTTATTTCTGGTGTGGGTTCACGTATGTACAATGACTCGAGCACCATGAGGCGGTTTCGGTCCAGGAAAAACGTGATGATGGTGGTGTTGTTGGTGAGGTGTTCTCGTGTTAGCGGTGTTTGGTGGCAGTTTGTCATGTGTTCTTTTGGTGCTCCATCTCTGAGGTACATTGTCAGTCTTTTAGAAAGGGATGTTGTAGTGGCACCAATGTAACCTACTGCACGAAGCCTACATTCTTCGTATGGGCATGAAAATTTGTAAGCTACATTGGTACGTTTTAGTTTTTCTTTGGTGGCCTGAAGATTGTTTTTCATCACTAGAATACGACTTCTCATGTTTTTTTATAGTAGATGACGAGTTTTAGCTGATCTTTGTTATTGGTGTATGTGATGTTTGTTATGATGTCCTTATGACTCTCTCATCCACTTCAAAAGCAGAGTTCATATAATTTCGATAGTACCGAAAGTATATCGATAGTGCAGTTTCGATGTGACCAAACCAAGTTTGACCCCATCAAATAAGATACCAGAGACAGTCTAAAAGCTATAAAAAATAGAGTGACAACATCAGCTAATGCGGCAATCGGAGGAGTGCACTTCTCAAAGATCGTGGGTGAGTACGCTCCCGTACATGCATATGGAAATGTGAAGTCCCATAAAAGCGGTAACCCATTGAGGCCTGTAATTTCTCAGGTCACAACCCCAACTTATAGACTAGCCAAAAGACTCAATAGTCTATTAAAACCGTATGTAGCCAAGCACTCTGTCGATGAGTTTATCGATATTTTAAGGGCTAAATCCCCACGTGGACAGCTCGCAACCGTTGACGTGAACAGACTTTTCACCAACGTGCCAATGGAGACAACCATCAAGATCATCATTGAGCAAGTGTATGTGAACCCTAATCTCACACTACCCCCGCTACAGTTGTTGGCCAACATTCTTGCGACACTGCTCCGTGCGTGCACCATGTTCTTGCAAGCTTTTACATGTGTCACCTTGAAAACAATGTTTTCCGTGAACCATCTGTTGCGTCTCATATCTACCGCAAATATGTCGATGATGTTTTTGTTCATGTGAGGGACAGTGACCAACTCAGTGAGCTTACCTCAAAATTAGAGGAAAACTCAGTGCTAACTTTCACATCTGAAACACCAATCGATCGGAAGATTCCATTTTTACATGTACTTGTAACCCCCACTGATTAGAAGTTTTGTACCTCAGTATGTTGGAAATCATCGAACATAGGCTTGGTTATGAACGCAAAAAGTGAGTGTCCTGAAAGATACAAACAGAGTGTCCTGCGTGCCCTTGTAAAGAGAGCAATTCGTAATTGTTCTTCTTAACAACTTTTTCATACATAATTTGGGAGGCTAAAACAAATTTTAGTAAACAATGGCTACACAAACACACAGGTTGATGACGAAATCAAGGAACACATGAACAGGAACACCAACCAGAAAATGTACAGAGCAGACAACATCCACCTCTACTGTCGAAATTATATGAACTCTGCTTATAAGGTGGATGAGAGTCATACAGGACAGCATAACAAACATCACATGCACCAACAGCAAAGATCGCCTATAACTCGTCATGTTCTATATTTCACACGAACAGTTGTAATCTTGTGATGAAAACAAACTCCAGGCCACCAGAGGAAAAGCTAAAACGTACCAATGTAGTTTACAAATGATCATGCCCATACGAAGACTGTAGGCTTCATGCTGTAAATTATATTGGTGCCACCACAACCTCCCTTTCTAGAAGACTGACAATGCACCTCAGAGATGGAGCACCAAAAGAACACATGACAAACTGCCACCGAACACCACTAACAAGAGAACACCTTACCAACAACACCACCATCATCACGTCTTGCCCGGACTGAAACCGCCTCATGGTGCTCGAGTCATTGTGCATACGTGAACACACACCAGAAATAAACAAACAAGTCAGCACGCACGTCACGTTGTTATTCTGGAGTAATGCATGACCAAAAAGGACGAGGGGGAGTGCAAACACGTTTCGATGTAAATGCGTGAACTTAGAGCTTCACGGTTGTTGTAAATTGTTCAGATGAGAATATGCTTGTTCATGTGAGCCGCCCTTCAGGAATTGACAAAATGCGAGATGATGTTGCGAGAATAGCTCGTGTGAAACCTGTGCTCGATTTATATTTTTAATGTGTACTTGTGTGTGTTTATTTGCATTGTGCAGAGCGGTGAATTTGAAAATGTTATCAATGTTCGTATCCAAAACGTCAATAAACGAATATATCTGTACATGTCACTTAGTTAAATAATTCACCAGCTATCTAACGAAACGAAGAAAACAATACAATAAATCGAAAACCTGGACAGAAAACTTGGTAAAGCTAAATGCGCTCTTCTCTTCAACACCCAATGCATACAAGAAGATATCCTGCCAAAATATATCGACATATATGTAAGCGTATGTATATATATACTTACATACATACATACATACATATATGGCACGTCATGGTGGGCCAGATGACGTGACGTCTACTTATAACTTCCTTGTTCAACAGCATGCAGTACGACGAGTTCCTACAGTTTGACTGGAAGCTGCAATGAGCGAGGAAATATCTGCTCAATGGAATTCATTGGGCCCCAATACCGAATATTTGCATTGTGCAGAGCGATGAATTTCAACATGGATCAATGTTTGCATCCGAAACGTCAAAAACGAATATAACTGCATATGCCACTTGGTGAAATAATTGACCAGTTCTCCAATAAAACGAAGAAAACAATACGATCAATCGAAAGCCTAGAAAGGATACTTGCTAAAGCTAAATGCTCTGTTGTCTTCATCACCCAATGTATAATGCAATATATGTATACATATATATATATATATATATATATATATATATATATATATATATATATATACATACATATATATATATGTATATATTTACATAATATATAGATATACCTGTTTTAAGGTCTACCTGTTTTGATCTACCTGTTTTGAGGTTGCTAGGCAACGTCTCTGGTAGATAAACGTTTTTGCTCCAAATGTAAATAGGAGTCTTTCTGGAATTAGGGGTAATTTGTGCTTGCAATTGGTGTGAAGGCACCTATCAATAGATTCAATGCTGTTTTACCCTCTAAATGTGTAATAATTTTTACTACAAGCGTAATATTGATGGTACGAAGTTTTCTCCCTGCGCCACATATTTATCGGGTGAACTCAAAATGCGATAGTAAGGTTAGGGGTGATACTATATGCGAGTGGGAAATGAGCAAGCCAAAAAGTAAGAAGATATCAAGGAAGGCGGTATGTGAAAACACCTATGAACCAATGAGCGAGGTCTCCAGCTACGATATTCCACGCAAGGGAAGTATATACATGGTTTGCAGGGCAGAGCCAAGCGATGCAGCTACGGGGAAAAGTAAGTGTACAATTTGAATGGATGCATATCATATGGTATGTCAAGGTGTTTCTGATGAGTAATTTAGGGCTTTTTCTGATCTTGGACTGCCATAGATGTGTTGCTCTTGTATAGACTGGATACCAAAATTCAGAGCATACAAGAATGGACAGGCTAGCTGCAGAGGCGAAGTGACTAGCAATGATGAGTGTGGTGTGATGGACAACAGTCTGGCAGGTCGCTTCAATCACATGGAGGAGTCCCTAGGTATTCCAACAACAAAAAACCCTCATGAAGTAACAGTAAAGAATGAGGTGATGAATGTTGCATGTATGGGACAAGTAGCAGACACTGTCTCAAACAAACTAGATATGCAAGAAACGCAAATGTCTAGATTAGAGCAGTTGGAAAGAGTGATAGGGCACAATGTTATGTCTCTGAAGTCTCATTAGGAGAAAAGCAGAGATGAAAATGAAAAACGGAGGCAGCTGTCATATGCTAGCATCGTTAAGGGATCATGCGAACAAGTCATTCACTCACTGAGTTCCAAGATTGAGGCTATCCTCAAGGCACAGAACGTGGAGACAGCCAGAGGGTCGATGGCTGATGTTGTGGATAGACTTATGGATAGAGAGAAACGTAAGTGCAACCTGGTTGTCCACAACCTTCCTGAAGATGATACAGACATATATCATGCTGAATCTGGGCAACAGAAGGATGCAAAAAAACTCGAGCGCATGGTTCAGGCGGTGGTGACCTTGCAGATCAGGGTCAACAAATCCTTCCGCATAGGAAAGAAGATTCCTGGAAAACATCGCATCATGGTGGCAACTCTCGAAACTGAAGCATCCAAATGGGAAGTGGAACGGCTTGCTCGGCAGCTCAAACGAAGTGATAATTTTAAAAACATCTACATCAACCCAGACGTTTTCAGAGAAGAGAGGGATACTGGTAAGATATTGAGGGACGAATTAGCTGAGCGAAGGAAAAACGGAGAGAATAACCTAACAATAAGAAGGGGTAAAATCATGTCACTCCCCGCTGAACTAGTAAGACCCACTGGAAAAACAGATGCACCTAAAGTTCCTGCAAGCTTGAGGACTACAAATTTCCTAACTTCACTATGCCGAAGGGGTAGATGCCAACAAGGGAAAAAGGCTTAACGTGCTGTACACAAATGCTGACCAGCTCCTAAACAAGCTAGATGATCTGCGTATGTGCATAGCAGGGAATGAGCCACATATAATCCGTATTGCAGAAGTAATCCCAAAAGCTCAAGTCTCGCCCACATCACCTACTCTAATGGCTCTCCAGAACTACTCTGTGTTTTTTATTCATCCCTGGCAAACCTGGGAGCCAGCAACAAACGAGGAATTTGCATTTATGTGGCTGATGGAGTGCAAGCATATGAGTTATTCTCAAACTGTACATTCTCTGAACAGCTCTAGGTGCAGGTGAGACTGCAGGGTGGTGGTAATCTACTTGTCGGCTGTATCTATAGAAGCCCCACATCAGGTCTCAGCCAGACCAGCCAACTATGCAATCTGCTAAGAACAGTGACAGCAGTAAATATTCTCACTTGGTCGTTATGGGTGATTTTAACTTCGGTGATATTGACTGGGAATGCACTCTATCCCGATCATCTAAGTCCCGCCTGTCTCAACTCTTCTTGGATGCTGCTAAAGACTGTTTCTTGCACCAACATGTGCAGAAGCCCACTCGCTTCAGGCATGACAATCACCCACGCATCCTTGACCTAGTCTTTACTAGTGAAGAAGACATGTTTCAAGACATCACGAGCCTTCCAGGACTGGGAAAGAGTGATCATGTGGTCTTGAAGTTTATTCTGACTTGTTCTGCAGATCCCCCCCCCCCCCAAAAGGCTAGTGCCCAAGCCAGCTCTTCATAGAGGAGACTACAGGAGAATGGAAGTACTATTGAGAGAAGTTCATTGGGAAGCAATGGATACCCTAGGTTTGGAGGAGAGCTACCGCTTTTCCAGTCCAATTTAGAGGGCATATCTAGAACTTGCATCCCAAGGCTTCCACCAAGTAAGAGAAGAAGCATATACATGACCAGAACAGCTATGACTCTCAGAAAGAAGAAGCAAAAGTTGTGGATCACTTACGCTAAATCTCATGATGCCCTTGACCACTTACACTTCACTTGTGCTAGTAACGAACTGAGAAGGCTCACCAGAAATCTACGTCAAAACTTCGAAAGGAAGCTATTGGGAGATATAAAGCGTAATCCAAAGGCATTCTGGAGGTACTCCAATTCTCACATGAAAGCAAAACCTCGAATTGCTGATTTCAAGTTACAAGATGGCTCAAGAACCATTGCTGGTACAGATGTGGAGAAGGCAAACATACTTGGAAGATACTTTTCCAGTGTGTTCACTTCTGAGGAATGCTCACCCATTCCCGGCCTGTCAGTACAATGTGAGGGGCCTCTCCTTAGACACTGATATATCCCCAGCTTGAGTGAAAACTAAGCAAACAAGATTAAATTCGGCTCCTTCACCCGGGCCTGATGGTATCCTCCCAAAAGTCCTCCAAGAATTGGCCTCTCCACTGAGTGTTCCATTGTGCATGCTATTCAAGAAATCTATGGACTTTGGCATGCTTCCTGAAGACTGGCTGATTGCCGAAATTACTCCCATTTTCAAGAAAGGTTGCAAGCAAGACCCCTCTAACTACCGTCCCAAAGTCTTAATTCAGTATTGTCCAAGGTACTTGTATCTATCATTCGGGACAGCCTGATGGAACATATGCTAACCACTGGGCAAATCCATGAAGCCCAGCATGGCTTTGTACCACACAAATCCTGCACTTCTCAACTTCCGGCTACATTGGAAGATTGGACTCGGATGTTGGAGGATGGAAGTCTTGTGGATGTTGCATACTTGGACTTCAGGAAAGCATTTGACACTGTCCCCCACCTGCAACTGCTGAGCAAACTACATGACTTAGGAATTCGAGGAAAGGTTCTGGCATGGATTTCAGCATTTTTGTCTGGAAGACAGCAAAGAGTTGTGATAAATTGAGCAAAATCTGATTGGGATATGGTCACTAGTGGGATACCCCAAGGATCAGTACTTGGCTCAACTCTCTTTTGCTATTTGTTAACGACCTTCCACAGTGTGTGAGGCCTGAAGCTGTTTGCAGATGACACAAAGTTGATTGCAACGTTCACAATCTTTCACGCCTGGACCAAATGCAGCCAGACCTTGATGCATTATGGGAGTGGTCTGAAAAATGGCTTATGCCCTTCAACACATCCAAGTACAAAATCCTTCACCTTGGAAGCAAAAACAGACGGCATTCATACAGCCTACATAACGCCCAGCTACATCAAGTCACAGAGGAAAAATATATGGGCATCTTTATTGATCAAGATCTGAAGTTCCGAAGGCAAACAGGTTCAGCAGTCTCAAAAAGACAACAGAGTGCTCGGACTAATTAAGAGGTCCTTTGCACAAATTGATGCTCAGATGCTTCCTCTCCTTTGCAAATCTCTGGTCAGACCACACCTAGAATATGGTAATGCGGTCTGGGATCCTTTTAATAAGGCGGACCAGAAAATGGTTGAGAGAGTACAGCGCCGAGCAACCAAGCTAGTGTCGGAAGTCAGACACCTTCCTTATAAAGATAGCCTACAAATATTACGACTACATTCACTGCAATACAGGATGCGTCGTGGCGACATGATCCTCATGTACCAACTGCTGCATGGTCTTATCGGCTTACGCCAAGAAGACATGGTTCGTTCGGTTGTCACCACACTTGTCCACCAGAGGCCACCCCTTGAAGGTGGCGAAGCCTGCTGCATCTACAAGAGTGAGACGAAACCATCTGAGTGTTCGAGCAGTCAGCGATTGGAATTCTCTCCCAGAACAAGTATTCTGTTATAATACTCTGAACTAGTTCAAGATCAGAATAAATGCATTATGGTTCGAACAGCGATTTGATTATTCATCCTGAGGTGTGCTAGTGTATTGTGCCTTGAGTCACCTTATGCATTTCCAGTTCGAGCTTGATGCGATCGGGTTAAACAGGCCCTTGCCTCGTATGAATCCGGAATATATATATATATATATATATATATATATATTAGATGATGATGATGATGATGATGATGATGATGATGATGATGATGATGATGATGATGATGATGATGATAAATAATAAAAAAAAATTATATGATGATGATGATGATGATGATCTACCCACTTGAAGCCTATATATCCTGCGCAGTTGGATCAGTGCCACTCCGATCCTGTACGAGGACTACGTCTGTGAAAAGCAACACGATTCTGTCGTTTGCTGTTTATCCACCAGCCAATCAAATCCATCTGACGAGTAGCTGCAGCCAGGTGGCACAATACTGTGAGGCGATGTGGATAGCCGGCGATCAGCTCCGGCAGACCATGTGTCCATCCGCCCAGAAATGGACGAGCACCGACGGTCCCCGCACAACAGGGTGCCGTGGCGGGCAGTGGCAAACCGGCGGCTCCATGGGAACGGGTCGGCGCCGCCATCAGCGCAGCCTCGCCGCGGCCGCCGGCGCCGGACGCTCCTCAAACAATGCGCGCTAACGTGGCGCACTGGTCGGGCGCAATTAGTGCGCCATTCAGTAGACCAGGTGACTGGCCGAGTCCGAGACGTGGTGGTGTCTCACGCGCGACACGGATGGACGACCAAGAGCAACAGAGTCCAGCCCGCTGCGCGCCGCACGAAACCCACAGGTGCGTCGACGCCACACGTCCGCACCAACTGCACCGACTCCTCTCTGGGGTAGGCGGGACCAGCTCCACCGCCTCCGACGCTTACCGCTGGGTAATCTCAAACGACTTCCTTTCTCCTTGATCGCCCTTCTGATGCGACATTCTCGCCACAACTGCAAACCAGATGATTCCATCGATTTCCATCTGCTACCCGTTTTCCGAAGATCGCAAATAGGAGGCCTCCCCTTCCTCCCACGCTCGTAGATCGATCGCTCGTCATTATGGTTCACCATAGGAAGACCACAGCTGGGCCGAGCACTCCCCATGTCACACCAGATCATCGCCTCTGGTGAATGTCGGGCTAAAACCAAGACCGGCCGAGCGCTGCCACCAGGCAAGGCCAACCGGCTGTGTGTCGCCACTGCAACACCAGACGTGATCCCGGGCCCCGTGACCTTCAGACAACACCGTACTGGCTGCGTGTCGCCACTGCAACACCAGACGTGATCCCGGGCCCCGTGACCTTCAGACAACACTGTACTGGCTGCGTGTCGCCACTGCAACACCAGACGTGATCCCGGGCCCCGTGACCTTCAGACAACACCGTACTGGCTGCGTGTCGCCACTGCAACACCAGACGTGATCCCGGGCCCCGTGACCTTCAGACAACACTGTACTGGCTGCGTGTCGCCACTGCAACACCAGACGTGATCCCGGGCCCCGTGACCTTCAGACAACACTGTACTGGCTGCGTGTCGCCACTGCAACACCAGACGTGATCCCGGGCCCCGTGACCTTCAGACAACACCGTACTGGCTGCGTGTCGCCACTGCAACACCAGACGTGATCCCGGGCCCCGTGACCTTCAGACAACACTGTACTGGCTGCGTGTCGCCACTGCAACACCAGACGTGATCCCGGGCCCCGTGACCTTCAGACAACACTGTACTGGCTGCGTGTCGCCACTGCAACACCAGACGTGATCCCGGGCCCCGTGACCTTCCAGACAACACCGTACTGGCTGCGTGTCGCCACTGCAACACCAGACGTGATCCCGGGCCCCGTGACCTTCAGACAACACCGTACTGGCTGCGTGTCGCCACTGCAACACCAGACGTGATCCCGGGCCCCGTGACCTTCAGACAACACCGTACTGGCTGCGTGTCGCCACTGCAACACCAGACGTGATCCCGGGCCCCGTGACCTTCAGACAACACCGTACTGGCTGCGTGTCGCCACTGCAACACCAGACGTGATCCCGGGCCCCGTGACCTTCGACAACACCGTACTGGCTGCGTGTCGCCACTGCAACACCAGACGTGATCCCGGGCCCCGTGACCTTCAGACAACACCGTACTGGCTGCGTGTCGCCACTGCAACACCAGACGTGATCCCGGGCCCCGTGACCTTCAGACAACACCGTACTGGCTGCGTGTCGCCACTGCAACACCAGACGTGATCCCGGGCCCCGTGACCTTCAGACAACACCGTACTGGCTGCGTGTCGCCACTGCAACACCAGACGTGATCCCGGGCCCCGTGACCTTCAGACAACACTGTACTGGCTGCGTGTCGCCACTGCAACACCAGACGTGATCCCGGGCCCCGTGACCTTCAGACAACACCGTACTGGCTGCGTGTCGCCACTGCAACACCAGACGTGATCGCGGGCCCCGTGACCTTCAGACAACACCGTACTGGCTGCGTGTCGCCACTGCAACACCAGACGTGACCCAGGGCCCCGTGACATTCTATCAACAGCATCGTGCTACTTCAGCCAGGGGGTGCAAGTGCAGCACACCAAACATGTCTTCAAACATTTCTGATTCGAGAATATCTACCGCAGTAGATCAACCTGATCAATCCAGTAAATATATTAGGTGATTGTCTATAAAAGTACGATGCATGCAAAACATATTGAAGGATGCTGGCATGTATGACCTAAGGATGCTTCCACATGTTGGTTAGACCGAACAGAATAGCCCCATCCCCGTCTAATTTCCGAGCTACGCATGCTTGATAAGGTTGATCTGATGGGACCTTGACCTTCCTGCTCCTCCCTTCACCTCATCAGGTAACATCTGCAAAGCTACCCACATAGTCTGAACCTTAAGAGACGTAGAACTGACCGGGGAAATAAATATTCATTTGTTGAATATTCGCGATAGCTTGAAAATGCGGTAGCATCTGCACGAAATATCTTATAGCCGACCAAGGGTCAGTTCTACGTCTCTCGTCAAAGTAAAAACTAAAAGGTCGCATTAGGTTAGGCGTGAGTGACGTTAGGTTGACGTCATGTTTGCCGATTCGAGACCAAAAAAAATGCGTCGGTGCACAGGACTTGAGATGGAACCGAACGAATGAATATGTTTGATGTCGGTGAGCAATACTTGAGAAACAATTAGTAGTAAAGTAACATGCGATGTCCTTGTTTTTGTTTTAATCGTTCACCTAAAATGTCTTCATGTCAAAGAAGAAATGTTGACAGGGAACGCTCGAAAATTATACCCTAGATTCAAGAATGGGAAGAAAAAAGCAACCAAACTGTACAAGAAATGAACATGAAGAATGTCCGTGTCAAATGTTAAGCAACTTTCTATTTTAAGATATGGCTGAGCTATGGCTTGAAATGTACCATCGCACACTTCATCCCACTTCAACAGGTATCGGCTGCGCCACTGCTCAGACCGGGTGTAAGTGTCAGATTCGTGATGTATCATGTGAGCTGTGTGACGCACATTTGTTGTTTGCTGTTGGTATGCATTGTATGTTCGGTACGCACATGTTGTGTAATGATGTGCACTTGCAGGCATATCAATTAAAACTGGCATATATTGTTATTACTACCACTGCAGTTTTTACTAGATTACATGTCCTAGAGCTGTTGAATGCCGTTTTGTTCATTCAAATTGGCCCGCGAATTTTCGAGCAATGCATGCTTGATAATGTTGGTCTGATACGACCGTGACCTTCTTGCCCCTCCCTTTGCCTTATTGTGTGGCATCTGCAAAGCTTCCCGCATAGCAGATGCTTATAGCACATGTCAATATCACATACAAATTGAACAATCTGGCTTGCCATTAAAAACCATGATAGGGTATCCATACGCTTATTCACCACCAAAGTCATCAATTTGACCTTGACCTTACATAGCTAATGAATAAACAACGGCGTTTGCTCACCTGTCTGATACTGGAAATTGCGGCTAAGGACTCCCACTTCGCGATTAAATGGTCCAAAGAGGAGAAGCAATAGCCAATATTCCGGCTCTCATGTGAGCTGCACTTGACATTGACCTGCGTCCTGGTGCGGCACAATTGACACCGGGTTCCTCCTTATGCAGCATACTTTTAGTCGGTGTGCAATTATTTTACACCATGAAATATACGTTTGAGTCTAACACGTTCCCGGGAAGTCATATATTCCAACACTTAGAATGTCAAAGCTTTGACTGTGACCTGTGCCTTGAGTGTTATGAAATCGCTCGCCACGGCGCTATCGACTGCCCCTCGTCTCGTCTTGTCGTCTCGCCATCTCGTCCCGTCTCGCCGTCTCGTCGTCTCGTCGTCTCGCCGTCTCGTCGTCTCGCCGTCTCGCCGTCTCGCCGTCTCGTCGTCTCGCCGTCTCGCCGTCTCGCCGTCTCGCCGTCTCGTCGTCTCGTCGTCTCGCCGTCTCGTCGTCTCGCCGTTTCGTCGTCTCGCCGTCTCGCCGTCTCGCTGTCTCGCCGTCTCGTCGTCTCGTCGTCTCGCCGTCTCGTCGTCTCGTCGTCTCGTCGTCTCGCCGTCTCGCCGTCTCGCCGTCTCGCCATCTCGTCCCGTCTCGCCGTCTCGCCGTCTCGCCGTCTCGTCGTCTCGCCGTGTCGCCGTCTCGTCGTCTCGTCGTCTCGCCGTCTCGCCGTCTCGCCGTCTCGTCGTCTCGCCGTTTCGTCGTCTCGCCGTCTCGCCGTCTCGCTGTCTCGCCGTCTCGTCGTCTCGTCGTCTCGCCGTCTCGCCGTCTCGCCGTCTCGTCGTCTCGCCGTCTCGTCGTCTCGCCGTGTCGCCGTCTCGCCGTCTCGCCGGAGGAGGCGGCGGTGCGAGTGTCGCCGGAGCTCAGTCTCTGTATCTCTCTTACTCTCCTTCTGTGCTTCGCGCCGGCCAGCTGACACTGGACAGTCGCCGACTGCTGCCTGGTGGAGCGGCTGCAGAGAGTCCCCCGACGTGCAACCGCGTGTCGTGTGCGCACCTGATACAGCGCTGGCCGCCGGCGCCGCCGCCTTGATGGGCTAGGACGTACGTACATCACAGGCGAGGATAGTGGAGAAGTCGTGCGATCATCGTGTGTTGACCGCGTCGACGCTGATACATGCGGTTATGGGATATTGAGGCGGGGCAACATAGCATCGCCAGCAGCGCATCGCCGTCATCGCAGGGAGTGGCGTAGTGTGGTTCGCAGTTTTACAATGGACTCAACGACACGCCAGGTCACTGTTATGCCATTTGACGATATTTCAGCCGGCGGCGGAAGCAGTAGAAATGTTGATCGTAATGCTACAGTACAATGTTTGCTACTGGAGAAAAGGGATAACGATTAATCCCCAGGCTCCCTACATGCTCTACTAGACTGGTGTCCAGAGGTTTACCACTGACATTCGTCACCATCACATATGTGGCCACACCGCCCGGCAAGCGTATGGAATCATTAGGCTAGTTTAAACTGACAATGTGCTCTCGTGTCTTCAACTCCAAACGCTACAAAGTCTTCACCAAATGCCCTAAAGTATAGCGTAGATACTAGCGAATGCGGACAGAAACAAAAGCTGCCCAGATAGGGGCATGGAAACTGAATTGTGCTGACCTCTATGGATGGAGTTCTTCACATATCAACCACATGACTGAAAACAAATTATATTGAAACTATTTCTACAAATGCAATTGAACGTTGCTATGTTATATTTGCAATATTCGATATCTGCTCGCTCTATCTTGCTCAGCCTTAACAGCGAGGCCTCGACGAGTCTTTGCAGCAAATGTCCGCCGTGCACTCATCTAATCATACTGCATGCCGCCACCTCCGTGTTCACCGCAGCGATCAGCAAGCTATCGATCCTCCGGCAAACCAACACCGACTCGGACGGCTAGGTATAATATCGGGCTTTCCGCGGAGCGCTCACTTAGAAACAAAAGCGGCGCGCGGCGCGCTCGGCGGCGCCGCACCGCCGCTTGTGCGCCCCCGCCACGTTCATTTGGCGGCTGAGTGTTTGTCAAACTGCGCCACAATTGTCAAGTGGCGGCGCGGCGCGATGTCTGGCGTTCGAGTGGCCGCTTTCAGCCGGGCGCTCCCCGGTGTCGGGTGTTTGTTCTGCTGATTAATTATGTCGCCACAGTGCCGGCCGGCCGTGTCGGCAAATGGGCCTGGGCCTGTCCGGTCAGGACTGATTCAGTGGTAGGATTTCAAACAGTGTGAGGATGGGAGAGCTTAAAAAGTCTTGGGCAGAGAGTTTAGAAAGGCCTCTCCATATCTCGTTCCTTTTCTCTCTCTCTCTCTGCCTCCATCCCTCTTCTTCTCTTCTCATCTTTTTCTTTTCTCCTCCTATCTCCATCTCTTCCCCTCTCCCCTTCATCTCCCTCCTTCTCCTTCTTTCCCTCTCCATCTCTCATTACCTTTCCTCTCTCCCTCCCTCTTTCTCCGTCTGCACCACCCAGCCGCTCTGTCCTCTTAGTCGCGTGATCCGGATAATGAGTGAGGTGGCAACACCGACAGATTGATTTATCCTGGCGCTGTCGGACGGCGGCCTAATGAAGGACACCAGGACCTGGTAATGGTAGGCATCGTGCCGCCACGAATAATGGACATGGGGCGGACAGTCGACACGGAACGTCGGAATCGACGAGCGCATGCGCGCATCGCCGCCGCCAGATGGTGCGCGCGCGCTACATAGAGGGGCCGACCGGCGTGATTGCTTGTTTGTCGTGGGCCGGCCGGCCGCCGTCGCCGCGTCCGACAAGTGTGGTTCTTGTCACCTGAGCCGGCCGGGAGCTGCCGCCGGGAGCCGACCGGCTCCGTCGGAGGCGGACGGATCCGGCCAACGGGCGCCGGCTGCGTCGGCCCGTCGACGATCGGAGCGCCACCGTACACCGGCCACTGTTGACTCGGAGCCAGACCGACGCCAAACGCTATCACAACATCTAAAACACATACGATGGCGTGACAAGCGCGCTCTTCGCTGCCCACAACATTGCCGGCTGCGTTACAAAAGAACCGGAGCTACCACGTCGAGAGGCTCCTTGAGCATGTCGATATGCAAGTGTGAACACGAACACTTGTCGGTCGGCTTTGCCGTGACAAGTGCTGCTGAAGTGTGAACCCAGAAAGAAAAAAACATGTCGTCGATCAGCTTTCTGAACACATTCTGTATGCACAACATGACAGGTAATACCGCATACATATGTTTAATGCATGTGCAAATATATAGACACTGATGGGTCCAGCTCACCGTTTCGAGGGGCCGGACAACCTTTGGCGCCGCCCCCACCCCCGCCTCCCCCACCATCCATCAATGGTGCACCTAGGATTTGTGTCAGAGGAGGAGTAAACGAATTTGGAATGTTCCAAACCTGTACCTATCCTATTTTGAAGACACTGGATTTCGGCCACAATGCTTCCGAATTCCTTAATTTAAAATAGTTAAGGCACCTGATGCAGTACCTCTCCTCAGTAGAGTCGGGTAGGAATAGGAATGGAGAAAGAAAGAAATATAGTGACAGAGAAAACGCAAAGAAAGCACCACTTGAGATTTTGCATCATGCCTGCTGTGTTCGGTAGAGTGGCTATTTTACCCATGCTCTTTCTCTTTCTATTCATCTTTAAGAAGAGGGAAAGGAAGATAAATAGCAAGACAGAGAAAGAGAAATAGAGAGAGAAAGAGAAAGAGAAAGAGAAAGAGAAAGAGAAAGAGAAAGAGAAAGAGAAAGAGAAAGAGAAAGTGAAAGAGAAAGAGAAAAAGAAAGGAAAAAGAAAGAGAAAGAGAAAGAGAAAGAGAGAGGAAAGGAAGAGAAACAGAAATTCAAGGATAGGGATTAAAATAAAGACAAAGATCGAGATAAAACTTAAAACAAAGGGAAAGAAGGGCAGCGAGACAGAGAGATAGGCACGACAAAGACAAGGAGGGACAAGGAGAGGAGGAAAGAGAGAGAGAGATGTATAGATAGATAGATAGATAGATAGATAGATAGATAGATAGATAGATAGATAGATAGATAGATAGAGAGAAAGAGAGAGGGAGAGGGAAAGGAAGCGAGAGAGTGAGAGAGATAGACATGTAGTAAAACAGCAGGAAGGGAGGGAATGGAGCGGTGGTGTGAGCATGACCACTTCCGCAGGTCGCCGTCCGCTCGACGACAAATTCAATCACGCTGATTATTCTCGCCTTATCTCTGCGGTAATCGATGACAATTGAATACGGCAAATACGCGGGCGCCATGATTTTGTCACCGTTCATTGTGTCGACAGCGGCGTGTGGCTGTACCCCGATAATCGGACGAGGCCTCGATCTCAGGGTGTGACGTCACTGCCCACCACGCGACAGGCCCTTCGTGCGACTGTCGACGCCGCTCCGATGTGTCGACGCCTGCCGCCCGGCCGGCATGGGCGTCGTAACAGGTCTCATATACGGGGACGAGACGGTCTTTGGATCGAGTCTTTCCAGGCAATGCCATTGGCGCAATGTTGAATTTCGCGAAGTTTGAGAGCGCACATCTCCATGAACGGATGCAGGATTTGAAGAAAAACACGGTGGGATGAGTGCTGAGGAGGACGGCAAGCCCCCTGGTCCCCAATGCTTTGCCCGTGATTTTTGCCTGCTTGCATGCTAGTCCCAAAATAGTTGGCTTCATAGTTATTCGTTATTCTACCAAGAACGCCTTGCATGCTGTACACATGTTCCTGAAAGCGTGTAAATGGTGGAACCCTGAAAGCCAAGCGCATAGAACTGGGTCACAGCCCCGTGCCTGCCATGGGCTCACGTCTGATCTGCCGTCCGCACGGTGGCGACGCCCGTACTCGTCGGCACGTGCTGATGTCGCTGGCGCGGCCCGACACCCCAGCGGAGGTGACAGGCCGGGGGCGCCGCATGACCTCAGCGCTCGTGTCATGTCGACCGGCGGCGCGCGGACGTGCAGCGCTACACACGACGTGCACGACAGTCAGCAGCAGCTGGGTACCACAGCGGGCCAATTGCTCATTGGTTGCATGCGCCTGCCGCGCCAGGAGGCATCGCACCTGTGTGCATAATAGCCGCCGCGGTGAGTGTAATCAGCCCGCGCCATCGAGTGACAGAAACACAATATTGCAAATGGGCTCTCTGATTGGGTCATTATCCCGCGGCATTGTGGGCAGCAACCGCAGCGTTTGTTTGTGGGCTCGGGCCATGGCCGGTCGGCGGGCTGGCCGGGCCGTGACGCTCCGCAGCGTCACCCGCCTGTGCTGGACCCGAGCCACTACACAATCGCACGTACGGCAGCTTATTCAGATAAGACTGATGTCGTGCCACTAACACAACCTGGTTTTCCAAAACTCACACAACAAAACGAAATTCTACAGTTTTAGAACCAACTGTAGAAAATTTAGAATGAGCCAATAGCACAGGAGCGCTAGGTGTAATAATACGAGTATAGCTTCTGTGATATGTACATATATACACACACACACAAACACACACACACACACACATATATATATATATATGTGTGTGTCATAACGCACGGACGTTGGTAAGCGATAGCTGCAAACTAATCACTTTGAAACTGCCCATGCCTCTATATGGTGCCTTTGGTGAAACTCGGCGCATGGATTTCATGAATTAGTTCCTTGAGTTATGAGCGTATCCTTGCCCGCACTGAACTGGCCCGACTCACCGAGTTCTGGCCAGACCTGATGACGTCTTCGCACCACCTACTCTGCTGCCACACCTGTAATGCAGTCATTAGTCATTTGTCGACGCGAAAGGGGGCTGCCGATCCGTCGGTCGCTCAGCGGGGGCCGTGGAGGTCCCTGGTGCGACCCTGACGGCTGACCAGACCCCGACCTCCGCATGCTAATTAATGCCTGGGTAATGGCTGGTCGGCCACCACCGGAACCGAGCGGCCGCCAGCCGCGTCGTCCAGCGGCGAACGCTTGGGCGGCCGCACTTTAATTCGGAGCATTTCTCAGCACGTCGGAAATTAATTTGTCAGCGGTGACTGATTGGTGGCTGCCTGCGGCGCGAGATTGGTGGCAGTACGACCGCCGGCCGGCCGCCGTTTGAAATGTTCCACCGCTGACAGGCAATCTAAGTTTCCTCGTTCTGCGACGAGTGCGGCGCGCCGACGACGGCGGCGCGGTCGGGGCGGCGGCGTTGGCCAGCCTCGCCGCCGCAGATCGGAGCCGACGGCCGAGCTGGCAGTTCACAGGCAGTTGGACCGCAGTTGGGGAGAAGTTCGGCGACAGCTATGTTGCAGTTGGGCGGCAGTTATGTGGCAGTTGGGCAGGCGTTGGGCGGCAGCTAGGTGGCAGCTGGACGACAGTAATGGGCAGTTGGGCGGTAGTTTTGGCAGTTGGACGGCAGTTATGTGGCAGTTGGGTGTCAGTTATGTAGTAGTATGACGACAGTTATGGGAGTTGGGCGAAAGTTATGTTGCGGTTGTGCGGCATCCTGCAGTTGGGTGACAGTTGGGCGAAAGTTGAATGGTAGTTGGATGGCAGTTGAGTGGCAGTTGAGCACAGGTAGATGGCAGTTGGGTGGCAGTTTGATGGCAGTTGAGTGGCAGTTGAGCGGCAGTTGGCAGGCAGTTGGGCTGCAGGTCGGTGATGGTTCGTCTGCCTTGTCGTGAGGCAGTATCAAGTGAAGAAGCATGGGGAAGTTGGATTCCGACACACCTGAACATGAGTAGGTGTGAGGTGTGCATAAATGTAACCATCTCGGGCATAAATCAACGACGTGAGCAGGCTTCTTCTGGCGTCTATAGATACCAGTACAGCCGGTATTTTTGCCGAAATATCGGTATATCCTGAATATCCGCTGTATGTCGGCATGTCCGGTGCATGCTCGTATATCCGGTACATATCAAAATATACCAAGATATCCCGGGAGATACCAATATACCTAAATCATCCCATCACTCACCACAGCTTCACAGGAAAACTCTGTGTGCTGGCTTATGGAATACTCGCGACTTTCGGACAAATGTGTCCGATAAACACAGGCATTATGACTAGGTGGTGGTCATCATGGTTGCATTTCAATGGACAGGAAACAATTCGATCCCACTGAGAACCCACGCATGTTGTACATTTGGTTCCATGCATGGATCATGCTCTAATTTATCCATCAATTTAACACAAATTAAGTTAAATTAAGAGCCGTGGATGCTTTAGCACCGTGAGTCACTAGAACTCTGGCACACACCTATAGTCAGAAGCGATTCGGGTCAGGCTATCTGCGTTTATAACATAGCTTATTGGTATGTTAATACCAATAAGCTATGTGGTATTAACATAGCTATGTTAATACCACATAGCTTCAAGGATAGCTGGTTTGAATTTGCTTTTATTAATATTTTAATTCCAGTGTTCTTCGTGCTATTTCTCCCCAGGATTGGGGCACCCAATGTTGCATTTCCGTCAGGGATTGGCACGCTGGTAAATTTACAGGTTAAGGTAATTTCTGATGTATTGTTGTTTAATGTAAGGTTAAGAATATGATGAACATGCTGCGACCAATCATTTTGGTAAGTTTGTGTTTTGAGGTGTTTTATGAATTCTTGGAACTTATCATTTCAATCCAATGTTTATGAATTTGACTAAGATGATGGGAACACTCATTTTCTGTACAATTGCCTGCTTTTCAGGTTGTGAGCAAAATAACACGAAAAGGGCTTTGAATAAGGTGACAGGATGAAATAAATGTTTTTTAATAAATTTAAAAAAATGCAACATGAACAAACCTACCTCTCTTTTGAGAAAAATACAACTAACACATAAAATTTTCAAAATTTCAAGCAATATATTTTCTCCTTTTCCAAATAGAAAAACAAATCCAACCTAACGTAATCTAACATAAGCTATTTTTTAAGAGAACATTCCATTTCATTTTCAATTTTGTGGAGATTTTCGCAAAAAATCAGAATTAAACCACCTAAACTAACCTGACATAACCAAACCTAGCCAACTATTAGCTTTATGGAGCCAAATGTGCATAAACTTGTCTTGTTACCATCTTAAAGCACAATATTTCTGGTTAGGCTAGGTTTGGTTACAGTTTTCTTTCTTTTCTTCATTTCAAGGAAATAAATTGCCTAATACTTTTCCAGTTTTGTTTTAGAATTGTTTTCTCCAAAGGCAGGTTAGGCTGAAGTTAGGTTAGGTTATCATATACTTTGAAGGTATTTGTTTTTATGCTATGCTGCCTAACTCAAAGGCCATTTTTGTGATATTTTGCTCACAACGTGAAAAGTAAGAATTTGCACAGAAAATGAGTGGTACCAGCATCTTAGTTACGTTCATAAACATTGCATTTAAAATATGTTTTCCAAAAATTAATAAAACCACAAAAGCGCAAATTTATCATCCTTTCCTCTATAAATACATACGTTTCAATGGGGAGTATGAATAACACCCAAATGTGTGTGGAGTCAGGTAATATAGCATAGAACGAAGTTAAAAAAGATAAAGATAACCTTACATAACTCAGTCCTACTTTCTATGCAAGAAATGAACTGTTTTTATTGAAATTTTCCAGGCATTTTTATCAAGTATTTTCAACTTAAAAACCTAACCAAACATAACCAAAACCAGCCTGAACCGCTATTTTAAAAAAAAATTATCATGTTTTAAATATATTTCCAAAATGTTTTTCTCACAACAAAGCCTAACCTGACCTGACTTAACCAACCCTAACTGCTTTGTATGCTTCATGGGGGTAAAATGTGTGTGAAACGTGTCTCATGGTTACCTTAAACTGCAATAATGCCTGGCTTTCTAGGTAATTTTTTTTTTTAAGTTTACGGTAATCTCTAACTTTTTTCCTTCTTTTCTGCGGTGTTCATTAATGTGCTGAACACGATGCGACCACTCATTTCCTCTGCTCATGCATACTTTCAATATGGAGGCAACAGGACTCCCAAAAAGGGCTTGGATTTGAGTAATATAAGATGAAAAATAATATTCAGAGTAAAGAAAAAGAGGATGTAACATAACGTTACATAACCTACCCCAGCCTTCCATGCATGAAATAAAATTATTTTCTAATGGGCAATTTCCCAACAATTTCTTGTTCAAAAACAATTTCGAAGTAAAAAGTTTCCTAACCTAATCTAGCTTGTACTGTTTTTGAGAAGAAAAAAATATTAAGAAAAAACTAACAACAAAGTCCTGGTCTAACATAACTTGGCGAAACCTTTCAATGATTCATGGAGGTAAATGGGTGTAAACTGGGTGGTAAAACTTGTTTTGTGGCTACCCTAAACTGCAATAATCCCTCTTTTTTTGCTACACGGTGCACGTGATGAACTTCCAGCTGCGTGCTGCATGAGAGCATTGCACTTATTGCTCCACAAAGAACAATAACATGTTGAAAGTGCTATATTTTCAGGAATGGAATCTTGGGCTGGAAACATTTACTCAGTTGCCAATTTGCAGGTCAGATCTACATCATTTGTGTTAAGAAACATGATAAATTCATCACATCCTTACACCGGTTTGTAAATAATAAGTTATTCAGACGTTTTCTGTTGTAATTTGAATGCATCTTAAATTCATATCATTGGAAGATGACAAGTTTTCATGATAGAAGCAGGCGAAGTTAAAGCACCTATATATCATCATATAAGTGGTCAGTTCACTAACAAGACAACAAATTCACTCCAATAACATTAAAAATAGCAGGTGACTCACTCTTTTTGTCACGTGTAAAATCGACGACAGTGTTTTTTTTAATCATGTTTAAAGCAGATGAAGGAAGTGTATTCCTTTTAATGTAGAAATCCTTTGAACCATATGTTATGTCCTTCACAGTGCTTCTCCATCCACCTCCAGCTCCATCTCCAACCCTGACAAAACTTCAGGAGCGCATCCATCTCCAAAGTAGCCTGTGGAAGAAGGCATGTATTGCAGCATAACTACTGTGATCTGAATTACATTGTATCCCTGTTGCCTTATCATCAATCCTTCCCGATTCATGTAGCAGATGTTTGACTTTCCTCAAACTGTCTGGAGAACTTGGGAGTTGAAATCACGTGTGAGCGATGAACCAGATGAACTACTCCTGGATTCTTATATTGGAGTATTACATTGCACAGGGGTATAACGAAGGGGGAAGGGCATTGTGTGCAATTGTCCCCACCCTCCTGATAGGTTGTGGGGCCCCCAATAATCCGCCGAGCTCAGGAAAAATTTGCGAGATGCTCCATAAAAATCCTACTTGGTCTCAGAAAAATCACATTGGGTGTCCCCCAGAAGTCGCGCAGGGGGCCCCTGAAAATAACGCTGGAGCCTCAAAAGCTTCCATCACGAAAATGAACTCTGGAATCCCAACAATGGCTCAAAAAGCCCACAAAACGTGTTGGGGCCCCCAAAACGTGTCGTAGCCACTAAAACTCGCACAAGGAATCCAGACAAGTGACCACGGGGCCCAAAAATCGCACTTAGACAAAAACAAATTCACGCCGCTTCCTTTGAAAATTTCACTGGCGCCAAAACGTCGCACCGAAGGCCCACAAGTCGCAGCTGGCTTCTCAAGGGCCAATATCTGCACGTCACCCTGCGGACAGAAAAATTGCGTCAAGGATCCACAAATTAAGAAGGCATCGGTCCCCGTAAAAAATATGTTGGGGCATCGAAAAAAGAATGCACCGAGAGCCCGAAGGATCGTCCTGGGGTCCAAAAGTATCCTGGAGGGTGCTTACAGGAATAGACTTGGCCCCAGAAATCACAAGGTGACTGTTGAATTGACCGGAGCGCCGGACAATTCAGAATACGTCCCGAAAGAAAATTATCCGACGGGCCTTTCTACTCTCGATGGTGCCATCTGCGAAGAACACGTTGAGCAGCCGCAGTGGAGTACCAAAGGGAAAAATGCTACCCGGCCCACCCCATACTGAAGTGGTAAGCTCCCAAGAATCGCACCGGCTCCCAAGAATCGCACCGGCTCCCAAAAAATCGCGCCAGTTCCATAAAAATCGCGCTGGGCCAGATTCATTCGCGTCGGGGCCCCAGAATTCGCGTAGCGGGCTGTAAGTGAATACACCGAGCACCTTAAAACGCCCCGAGATCTCGCGACGAAATCCCCAAATATCACGTACTGGACCCAGAATTCCGGCGGTAGTACCAAAAATTAGGTCGGGGCATCACAAATTTCACTCTGCAAACACAGCATGGCCCCAAAAACCACACCTGAACTCCATAAAAGTAAGCCGATGCCCTCTAAAATAAGGAGAGATTCCGAAAAACAAATGTCCGAGTCAGAAAAATATCTCCAGAGCTCCAAACGTACCCCCAGATGCCTTTAAAAATTGCGTACGGTCCCGAAATAATAGCGTACCGGAGGTCGAAAAATCGCGGTGAGATACAAATATATATCGTCGGGTGTCCGAAAAATCAGGTCGGGACTCGAACTTTAAATAATTCAGAAGTCACGAAAATTTGCGTGGAACGCAGAAAACTGCTCCGCCCCCCCCCCCCCCAAATTACGCACCTGGGCCCGAAAAGTCCCTCTGTGACCCCGATGAATTATCTCGAAAGAGGCAAGGTTGTGCTGGGGTTTCAACGCATGTGCGAAAATAAACGCCTCAATTAAATACAGCGGAACATTAAGAGCACAACGGGAGTCAGAAAATACACCGGGCCCCCCAAAGTTTACCGAGTTTCGCAAAAAGCGGCAGGGCCTTAACATATGCTTTAACATATGGCTGGGCCCCCAAGAAGCGAATTGGTCGAGAAAAAAAACAAAAGACCGGGCACCAGATATCTACATCGGCGTCTGCGAAAACGCACCGATACCTAAAAAAAATGTCATCGGTGTACCAAAAAAAAGCAACGAAGCTCTAGTAAATATCCGGGTCTCAAATATCTGCTGGGCCCCCAACAAGTATTGGCTGGGGCTCTAAAACACATCCGTAAACGAAGAAAACGCAACGAGTAAAATAGCGAACACCTAGCTAGGTGTTCGCTTGGCTCGGTAGACAATCTGGGAGGATATTTAACCAAAGAAATAGGGTGCATTAAAGCTCAGTGCCTCCGAATTTCTTCACCACCAGTAAATGTTGGAAGAAGGAAACTAATGCATGGAATTGAATTCATCGAATTTTCCAAGCGAACAGCTATACCAGTAATTCCACATGTCAAATATGACACAAGACGATCATGTGACAGCAATTAGCAAAACGTGGGACGCCTAGCAGAAACTGGAGAAACGCACGTAAGGTGGCGAATGCGCCGAGTGCGCAAGGCTGGTGCATATATGCACGACTGTTGGAATTTTGGTGACCTTGCATGGTTAACTGGAATGCCTGAAATATACAATTTTAACATTTTTTATAGTGATTTGTCCAGGTGCAATTTTGGCAATGTGAGGTGACTTATTAAAGAATACCAAAAGAATAACCTTTCAACAGGATGGGGGAGTTAGCGTTGAAATCCGGTGATTCGGAAATAATGGTGGCAGATTTGGCCGCCTCCACAGGACAGCTAAGTTGGTCACCAATTATTATTACAAAAAAAATATAATAAAATAGGTTCCCATTGAAAAATAGTGGTGGAAATCCTGAGACCTTTTCATTGGGGGCCAGTGGGACCCTTCCAAATCGGTTTGCCCTCCCTGGCGCAAATCCTAGGTACGCTTTTGTCATGGCATGATACAATTTGGCCTGCTGATGGCCCTGATCCGCCGCAATGGACGGTGTACTCCACAGCCTCGGTCCACCACGGTGGACGGTGTACTCCGCGACCCCGGTCCTCCACAATGGACGGTGTGCTCTGCGACCCTGGCCCGCGACAGTGGACGATGGACCTCGCGAATGATCAATTCTGGCCGAAGCGCCCTAAAGCCCAAATAACTAACTCATGGCCCTGACCCGCCGTAGTGGACGGTGTGCTCCTCAGCTCTCGTCCGCCACAGTAGACGGTGTGCTCTGCGGCCCTGGTTCGCCATAGCGCACTTCAGGGTCGTAGAAAATGGACTGTTTCTGGATTTTTTCTTCCATCCATAGCATGATCCTCTTCACACAATTATCCTCCGTGTTTTCTATTTGGACGTTTGGTGGTGTTGTTCGAATTGCCCTGTGATGAAATGCTCCAGATTCACCGGAGATACACAGTGATATGCTGATGTCACAGGTTTTAATGGAAGTATCCTCGGTATTTGACCACTCAGAAATTGTTCTCTCCTCATCCAGAATTACAAAGTATAAATCCTACCGTGGTCGACTGTGCGTACTCCACGGCCCTGGTCCGGCACAGTAAATGGTACGGGATAAGTTTCGGCTTTGCAGCATTTTTCCAAGCAGTTCCCTCTGCATCAGTGTCTTTCCTCACATCCTACCGTTCACCTTATCATCAGTAGGTACCCATGTGACCCATGTATTAATATTTTCCAAGTAGTCGCAGCCATTGAATCTGCTTGAGACACCGCTGCTCTTGTGGCACATTTCCATCGATGGATATTGATGCCATCAAAAAAAAGCGTATTCTCCCAGCAGCGAGACTGATTTTACTTCCACGATGGTAATGATTACAGGTACTGACAGCGGCGCGGCCAGAAATGCTTATGGGTGCGGCACTCTGCGGCCTTGTTCGTGTCCCTCGCACCTATGCGAAAACTCCCCTTACGTCCGCCATTTGTTCCTACTCTCGTACATTTTGCACCTCTTTATATTTTCCCCAGAAACAGAAACAAATAATGTCCGGTCACACGAAGTCGGGTCATCTGAGGTCTTTGATTGTCCCCCTAATATCATGTCAATATCACGTATGTGGCTCTGAAACCGAATTCCAATTTCACTTCGCAAGGAACAGTAGCATTCAGCATAAAAGGACAATGCGTGTGCAATATCGCCGAAGCAGCTGACGCACGCGAAAGTCCCAACTACACACACAAGACGACAGTGTAGAATATACATCATACTTGACCTGACCTATCGCTATTGACCTTGTCACATAGTTGAAAGCAGAATGTCTACATCATTCTTATATCATGTTCTGCATGACAAATTTTTCCCTTACTATGATGGGAAGAGATAATTTAAACCGCCCCCAGCTTACTAACCTTGACCTTAATTCAAATTTCCGAAAAACAGAGTTGTTCATATGATTTGATGAAAGAACAGCATGCTCTGAGTTTGGTGTTGCCACGCTGCAACTACTGCAAATGACGCCATTTTGGATATTTTGGAATATTATCCTCCTTGATCCGTCCCGAGCCAATTTGATGAGGAAGTAGAAATGAAATTTGCCAATAGGATCAAGGAGGCAAATACGGTCGGGTCCAAGCACCACCAATGGCACAGGAAACTCCGCACTTGACCGTTCTTCTGGGAGGGCTAGGATTGCAAGCACTAACAGGGTTGCAGCAAAAATGATCCTGTTGTGGGGCGGGAACCATACCAATTCTGGCGATTTGAAAATTGTTTTGATTTCTGCCATTATTCCCACTTTGCAAAATTGTGTTCATATATATTTCCGACTGTGACAAAGAAACCATTCCAGCTGATACATCCATTTTTAAACCATCGGATGGCCCTTCTGGAAATCTCCTGGGATGACCTTTTCGGCCACCTTGGCCGTGACTGGAGAGGCATGCACCTAGTGCGTCTTATTCTTGGTCTTGGCTGAGTCATTGGGTACGGACGGAGTCTGCAGACTGTTGTTAAAAGCAAATGGTAGAACGATTGCGCTGATTGATGCCTGTAATCCGGTGTGTATTTTAGTTTGCTTGGTGTCGTGTGTGGTGACTGACTAGACTAGGTGATCACGATGACTACACCAATCAGGATTAAAATAACGGTTTTTCGTTAGGTGCGAGATGTCGAAACGAGCATGGTAGAATGCCGAAATTTGCCATGGAATTAGTGCCATTTAAAATGCTTTTGATGTCTCAGACTCAAGTTTAGCAATTGGTTTAGTTACTTATGACTATATTTATCATTTGTTTTGATATGCATAAATTAAGAGCTATTTACTGGAAAGAGATAATAATACCTATGTTATACACTGGTATTCTATCCCAGATCACATTATTGGTAATCCCTTTAATTCAAATTGCACTGCGAAATGTTCGTATATCACCATTCCTTATCGAGAACATACACATGCTGCATATAAACGAGATACTGTTAGAAAGGAGTCACGAAGACTTCATAAGCATGCATGAAGGAGCGGGATGTCGATACTTCTTGGAGAAGGATGTCGATTGAGTATTCAGAAAGTGATATATCCCACCCTGTTTCACGAATATTTTATCACTGACACCAACGCACATCATTAATCAGAGGACATTGTTCGCGACGTCTCTGTTTTTGTGGCAACTGTATCCCTTCCCCTATCTTGAACTCGCCCCATCACAACTTTGGCTTCGCCCCTTCCTAATGTTAAGCAACAAGGAAATACTTTCACCCATCGTCACCACCGTTCAGATCTGCTGTGCTCTGATACTCCATGAACGCCGGTGTGTTTTAGCCTGCATCTGATCGCTGAAGCATTTTTATTTAAGCCTGTGTGTGCTTGTTGGTGTGTGGAGTGAGGGGAGGAGGGCGACGGTGACGGTGACGGTGACGGTGACGATAGATCCGAGCCCACTGTATGATACTGCAGTTACATGCTATTACTCAGAGCTGTTATGCTGACATGTACTGTGCACTGCTCTTTTAATTATGTGGCTTGATCAGTTATGGAACGATTTTCCCCCTTGGTGAGGATGCTGAATAAACAAACATACACATCGTAGAATAAAAACCCAGAATTTCTGAGATCTGAAAATATAGTGGGCGAAATCCGATCAGTTTTTCGTTGTGGGGGGTGTTTAGTGCGTTGGCACTTCCCCCCCCCCAATGCTTTTAAAAAATCGACACCCCTGTTATCTCATTATTACTAATGGCACATGATGCCTCCAAACTAGAAACACTTGAATGAGCATGTCCATGTTTTCTTTCTGAAGAAAATCCTGAGCATAACTTGCATGGGTTCTTGCTATTCGACATGTGCAAAGACTGGAGAAATCACAAACGGCGCGCCGGCGTTCGTTTCCAGCAACCTTTTCATCGCGTTTTCGTATTTCGTGTTTGTTCGTCCTCAGATTCGGAGCAGTAAATGCCTCCACCCGTCTGTCAAATGCAAAAACAACACCAGGCAATCAGACGAGAACGCCGCATTCTAAAACTCAGAGCAAACAATAACCGATTACTACTTGGCGCGTGAAAGATTTCAAATTTTATCCGCGCGCTCGTTCTGCGTCAACACACCGAACGGATAAATGGCCTCTCCCGGACCATTTAAAACTCCTCTGAATGGCCCTTATTGCATAACTCCCAGTAATTTGTCCGCCCTTGTTGGGGACGTATCTCGGGGCATCAGCATTCATAACCTGTGTAGAAAATGAAATTACCCGAGATTACAATCAAAAGACATCACTTGATATTCCTCTGGGGCCAACAGTTATGAATTTTTCCGGGAAGTTTATAGAACGGGCGCGTTCACTGCCGGAGGGGAGGTAGCTAGCACAGCGCTGCACCGTGTCCATCCAAAGAACAGCGACGAGGAACGATGGCAAATAACACGCGCTTCTGGCTTTCTAATCGCATGCGGAGGAAGCGATACACGTTAAATCATTTCTTCGGGCATACAGATCGAAACGAGGTGGCATTTGTCATGGTATTCGTGCAGTGCCAAATGAGACTCGGCTCCACCGATTGGATTTGCAGCGCCGACAAAGCACTCGTTCGGAAAGCAATCGTCGCACCCCGCGTCTGTTGCAAGCGTCAAAACATTCCGCGCGACTCGTGCCCCTCAAAGACCTCATCCGTTGCCAACTCGGCCGGCGAAATTGGATGCATCACTTCAAGTCGCGACGTCCGACGGCGTCGACGGTGCCGGCGCGCGCCGCCGACGCCCGGCGAGATTGGATTCGAGCGGGCGCGCCAACATGGCCGAAACTGGCGACACACTCCGCGACCCGGCTGCCGACGAGCGTCGATCGGCCATTCTGTCGCCACCGGTCGTATCTCCCCGCAGATCAATGCAATCTTGGCAAGCCAACGACGCACGGCTATCCGGCAAATCCAATCACTGTCCCTAAAGAGCCGTCGAAAGCGACGAGCGCCAGGGAAAATCTATACGGCCGGCGCCGCGCCGTCGGCCCGACCAATTTTTTTCAGCGACAGCGTCGAGCGGCAGTCGGCAGGGAGGCGGGTAGACAGTTCCCAGTGGGGAGGCGAACTTTGGCCACGAATAGCGGGAGGCTGAGAGTTCCTCTGGAAATGGAGACGTGTAGGGATGACGGAAGGGACGCTTAGGGTTCGGGAGATGGATACGGCGAGCTCCTCTAGCTGAACAGGCGTGCAGCTTTGGTTTGGGATGGCAAGAGGAATCCAGCTATGTTGACAGAGCAGGTGGCTTTGGTTTGGAACACGAGTGCATATGATTAGTAAGGCAAGTAGCTTTGGTTGGCAAGGTGGGCAGCTTTAAACTGGGAGGGCAGTAGTATTGGTTAGGGAGGCGGAAGACATGAAATCCTGGTCCGAGAGACGGGATGCGGGTAGCTCTGGTGGGGACGTGGGAAGAGACACTCAGCCAGGGATGGATACGGGGCACTGGAAGGCACGTGCCCCTAATCAAGGGGTGGTGCCCCTCTGACAGGCAAAGGGCACCTCTCCAGGGAGGCTCGAGTGCACAATTCTCTCTTTGCCCTTCTTACCCCCTGCCCCACACCCAACGAATTATTTCGGTAAAAAAGCCAAGCCCCCCCCCCCCCCCAGAGCAATAGGTTTCCGTACAGCCTACAGTATACTCGCGTGGACCACCCACACTCCTTCCCCCTCTCTCGCTCAGTCAATTTTGAGCCAAAGGTGCCTCTGCAGATGAGTGGACCTCCCCTTCCATGAAAATTCCTGAGTCCGCTCCTGCACTTTGCCATTACCGGTGATACACGTTAAAAATACCAAGAGTCGAGCATCTGAGTCGGAGAGTGGCGCCCAGGAGGGAGGGAAACTGGCGCTGAAGCTGTAGCGTATAGGAATCAAGGCTGCTCGTCGTGGTAAACAGCTGCGAGCTGAGGCACGGGCAGCACGAATCCGAACACGTAATAACGGGACCGAAGCGGTTGCACCGAAGAAACGGAGAACAGTGGAGATGGAGGGACCACGTGATCAGGATTCATGGAGCTGGCAAGAACTACTGTCGGGGTGCGGAAAATGTGCCTGATAGAAAGGGGAATTAGCGAAAAGATAAGATGGAAAAACGAATCAGAAAAGGGCAGAGTCTAATGGAAATCGGTCGTGTTAGATATCGGAGTTGGCTAAGCTGGCGGTCGGAATCACCATCGGGAAGGGATCTCTGGAAGTTCAAAGATTCCAAAATTCAGATGAAACCTATATTTCTGACACAACCGACAGCACAAACAACAAATGGGCGCTACATGACTAATGTAGTCGATGCGCCCTTAAGCCCTAATAACTAACTAACTAACAAACAACAAACACAAACGAAACCTTGAAACAGTTGCCATCCTTTGATTTTGAGCGATTGCAGCCGAACTACTGCTGCTGGCAGGCTCAAGTGTGTCTAATGCAACATCGGCACCGCACGCATCTGTACGTGACGAGTATTCGCATTACACAGGAAAAGTGCTGACATTTCGGCAAATCGTCAACTTCAAGCCTACCAACAGCAAAACAGCTATGTACAGAACGCTACAGAAAGCGCTGCGCCAGAGCAGGCACAATTTTCACGGGTAGACATAAAGACATAAAGACATAAAAGATTAGTGCAACTCTGAGCCACAAGGGCCCTTCTTGGTTGCACTCTGTACACTGAACCAGTTGCCCACCAAATCTGCCAATCAGCCCTCCCTGTAATACTGAAAAGCAAGCCCTCTATTCTTATAATGATTATCTATGCTGTTTTTAAAGATTTTCAATGTGCTGCTACTGACGATGTTTTCTGGCAGCTGGTTCCAGTGTTCCACATTTTCCAGTGTCCAACATTTTGCATGATGGGGAGCCAACACCAGCATTTTCATAACCTTTTAGATTAAAGTCACCGAGAATAAGGCACTTCCTCTTAAAGTTTCTACTGATTTCCTCACAAATCACCTTGTCAAGCTCCAGTTGCTGAGAATGTGGCAGGGTTCCTGATCGGTAGAAAGCTCCTATCCTAAGAGTATTTCTGTTGCCTTTTCCCACAGTGACATCAAGCCAAATGGACTCCACAGACACATTTTTATCCCCACCTGCTACTTTTTGAGAACTGAATAAGCTATTCATATAGAGCATTACACCACCCCCTTTCATACCTGGACCCCTATTGCACGAAAACATATTGTATCCCTGGATCTCATAGTCCTGTAAGTTATCTCCAAAATACCCTTCACTGACCCATGCCTCCGTAATGCAAACAAAATCCGGTTCCTCCTCAGCAACATAACACTTGAACTCATCAAATTTGGAACGGATACTCTGAGCATTAAACATCATACACTTAACAAATGCTCCATAACCACCTTTGGCTTTTTCATGTTGAGGAGTTCTTTTATCACTAGATGAACTATAACTCTATCCCCTTGAGTTGCTGCTGTCCCCTTGAGTTGCTGGGTAAAGTCACATATAAATATTTATAATAATATAAAGAGCTTTCTGCACTTATACAATGACGCACAATCTTGAGGCTAATTAGAAACTGTGAGAAGCAAACTCATCAGCCAGTACGCCACATCAAGGTTGCATTTTGAAACATCGCATCGTGCTTTGCAGTGCAATTAAGACATAAAGACATAAAGAAATAAAAGATTAGTGCAACTATGAGCCACAAGGGCCCTTCTTGGTTACACTCTGTACACTCAACCAGTCGCCCACCAAATCTGTCAATCAGCCCTCCCTGTAATACTGAAAAGCAAGCCCTCTATTCTTATAATGATTGTCTATGCTGTTTTTTGTTTGTTTTTTTCCTAATGTCGACCCCTGTTTCGTATGCAGTAACCTCTCCTATTTGGCTACACGCACTGTTACAGGCTCCATTGCTGTTGGGCTTTTCCATCACCAACTATTCAAAAGTTAGGACAGCCAGCTTAGGAATGCCTGAGGATGCCAATATACATGTCATTACTCTCCACACCTACAGTTCACTATAACTATTTGCATCTTTTTATTTGTCTTTTTTGCAGATAGGCCATCACCAGTTATTAGTAGAAGTAGCCCCAGGAGCACCTCAGCTAGGTAGCAAGCTAGTAACGCCAAGGCACTCTTGGGGCCACAAAGTGAAAAGTGTTATGAGGGGAAAAGTGTACATACATGTGCACTATCACACAACTTTGTGTGACAGTGTCTCAGCATATCCACACACATGAAACATGTATACCTAAACTTTTAAAGATGTTCAATGTGCTGCTACTGACAATGTTTTCTGGCAGCTGGTTCCAGTGTTCTACTACCCTGTTGGTGAAGAAAGTCTGCTTTAACCTTGTTCTGCTGTGGTTAACATTAATTTTGAATTTATGACCTCTAATTGCATCATTTCTGTTAAATTCAAAGATTTCCCCAAGATATCCCCTCTCCAGACCATGCACAAATTCAAAGACCTCGATGAGATCTCCTCTCAGCCTTCTATATCTAAGTGAAAACATAATCAATTTCTTCAATCTTTCCTCATATCCCAGGTTGCTTATACCATTAACAATTCTGTAGCCCTATTTTGTACTCTCTCCAAAGGCCAACAATCTTTTTCATAGCTAGGAGACCAAGTTTGGATGCAGTATTCCAAATGTGGCCTGACATATGCACAGTAAAGCTTCCTGATGACTTTCTCACTTCTGTATGATACATTCCTATTTATTGCCCAGAGTATTTCCTGACATCCTAACCACGAAACATGACATGCTTACACAAACTAAAATCCCTTGAAACATTCAGAGCGAATTCATCGCAGAGAACCACTTGGGGGGCAAGCCCGGGACGCAGTAAGCTTGAACCGAATAGAGGGAACTAGTAACGCCTTCTCTTCCCTTCCCTTCCCTTCCCTTCCCTTCCCTTCCCTTCCCTTCCCTTCCCTTCCCTTCCCTTCCCTTCCCTTCCCTTCCCTTCCCTTCCCTTCCCTTCCCTTCCCTTCCCTTCCCTTCCCTTCCCTTCCCTTCCCTTCCCTTCCCTTCCCTGTCCTTCCCTTCCCTTCCCTTCCCTTCCCAGCCCATCCCTTCCATTCCCTTCCCTTCCATTCCCTCCACTCCACTCCACTCCACTCCACTCCACTCCACTCCACTCCACTCCACTCCACTCCACTCCACTGCACTCCACTCCACTCCACTCCACTCCACTCCACTCCACTCCCCCTCCCCCGAAAACAAATCTTTGGATTTCATCCACTTCTTTTTAAATGTAACTTTCAGACATTTCAATTAAATGTAAAATGTATTGAATTTTTCAGATTTACCATTGTTAAAAATTGTATTTTGGGGACTAAATGTTCAACGAAAATTGGCAACTTCCACTACTTATCGCTCGCTACCTATGAACGTATTGTCTTATGTCGTATGTGCTGGACCAGATTTCATGATTACCATAGCGCAATGCTGCATGTTAAACGTTGCTCTCTTGTAGCAGGAAAAACAAAATATTGAACGATGGTTTTATGGTAGCAAACTTGAGCATGCAATTTCATTTACCATGCTTTCCTATTTTACGAGGACACATTTCGATGCAATGGCAACCAGGGAAGGGTCTGTAACTGAGGGTATCCGCCACCCCTACCCGCCACGTTGAAGGAGGCGTCCCTTGGGCCGGGAAACGCGTCCCTCTGGAAAGTTCCCAGTGTACCTGCTCGAATTTTTCAGCCTCAGGCGCCTCTATTAAATAAAAAGGCACCCCATTGGAAGGAAAGGCCGAGTGCAACCCGATCCCTCGGATTTTGCAGCCAGAGGCTTTCATAGTGGCGTCACTCCAAAGGAATGGCGCCCCTCAGACAGGCCCACATGACAATTCCTGGACGGGGGCGTCGATTTGTATCCTTTCGTGGAGGCCATGGCCCCACCAATGTTGATCTTGACCCGCCCCCATGTTGATTTGGGCTCCCCCAATAATCCATCCTGTGTTTATGCTCATAAGATAGCTAAAGGAAAAAAGAAGAAAAACAACATGTTGCATAGAAAACTTTGTTGATATTTGTTAACCAGCATATTTTGTATTGTAAAGAAACAGATTAGATTTAGATAGTGGACTGACTCTCCACCTTTTGCTGCAAAATTGAAAATTGTGCAAAAAAAACAACAAAATATCTGAATTTCCCTCCACTGTGGAAGTACAACATGCATCATAAAATGCTGAGATTAGCAGATGCTGATGGATTTTAAACCGAATTGCCACTGAAAACTTGCTAAGCCACTAAACAAAAATTGCATTGTCATACTGATGTTTGTACACACCACAAATCAGACTTGTGCTCAACTCGATTTGAATCGAGAATCAACTCCTGAATCAATCGCTTTTGGATGAGTCATGAGTTGAATCAATTCTTTTCCCCAAAATATATCTTGAGTTGTGAGTTGAATCACATCTTTCTATAAAAATGGGTTGAGTCATGAGACAATTATTCAAATCACAATGAGTCGCTTAAGTCTTGTGACTCAAATGCAAGCTATGAAAAAAATTATATAAACCATGTATCTTTGTGAATAGCATGCCATGACACAAAGTAGGGAGCAAAACACAGTATAATTATTCATGCTTAGCATTACAATTGTCAAATCGTCACCTCCCAGTGAGTAAAGCATCATGGGTACTTAAGGTATTTACCAAAAACCAATTACAGTAACCATTAATTAAATAAGTACCCATTAATGATAAGCTTGGTATTCATAATCAATATCATGCATAAATCAATCCAATTCCAGAAACACAACACACAGAATTGGGTTGTGATTGTGAAAAAGAACATGGAACCGAAACAGCCCTGCACTGTAACAGGTATCGGTAAACTTGTCTTAAAAGGTGTGTTGGAATTTGTTTGAATTTTCTTCGGAATACGATGTTTATGAACGTGATTCGAAAGATGCGACCACTGGTTTTCTCTGGAAATGCTTACTTTTCAATTTCAACGATGATGTCATAGTCACGTCGATACGGTGTGATGACGTCATAGGTACAGCACTGAGGCTTCTATTGGCTAACGCTGCAAGCGGTTCACGTACCTTAACCCGCGCCGTCTTTCCGGTCAGATCCTCACATCCCGTCTCGGGGGAGGTGTGGTTAGTAACCCCCCTCTAAAATCCAAACTAAGCATCGCACGAAAACGAAAAAGATCATCGGAAAGCGCTCGATGAGTAGGGTCCGCGTCCCTACTCCAAACAATTACCCCCCCCCCCCCCCAGGGACGTCACCAGGGGAGCTAGATATTCACGACTTACATTATGTTTTTGACTCTGGGGAGTTCATTTTGGGGATATATGAAAAACAAAATTTGTTTGGAATGAGAAAATGAGTGAAATCGACCGGGACTTTATTTTTTGCCCCTCCCCCTCCCCCCACCCACAAAAAAAATGTTTAAGGTAAACGTTTTTGCGTTTTCGAGTTTTCTTTCATTTTCGTTTTCCAATGGATAGCGCAGACGGAGAAACGTTGTGGGAAGTCAACTTGCCCTAAAAAAATGCTTACTTTAGCCAGAATCCTCTATTTGAACTGCAATTTGGCAAATGCGCAAAATTTATATGTAGTCAAAAACTTTTACAAAAATTTAAAAAATAACAAGTACGTTTTGTTGCAACCCTAAAGATATGCATACGCTGAAAGTTTCATTAAAATATCTGTATCCGTTAAAGCGTGACGATTGGTTGAACTTTTTTGGAGGTGGTCTTACTTGACCTTGACTAACTCGTTGACTCTAGATGACCTGACCTCAAAATTTTGAAACAGCATGCCAAATTGATGTGGGAAAAGGTATGCCAAATTTGGGCGCTGTCGCGCGCCGTTCGTCCACTATCGGCGAAAAACCTGAGGGGGCGGTTGAAAACCCCCCGAGATGGGACGGGTTAATGAGCTCACTCTGCTGCAACCTGCAGGCTTTGGCACATTTAGGACAGTGAACTCCGGTCGGAAGAACCCCGTGGCGTCTAAAAGAGTATAAACTCGCCTCGTTATCCTGAAAATATAGTTTAGTTATGTCGTATGGGACTGGGTGGCAACCCGCACGCACCGAAACCATTTTCGGACTAGTGAGCAGACGCGTAAGTTATATTGATGAGGCGGTTTCTCCTACGTCTTTCCTCCGGACCTCCAGCAAATACTATGATAATTCATAATTGAACTAGGTCAGACTGCCCAACCTCCTCCGGGCTTACCTGACCAATTCTGTTCGCTTCGCGAACTTTTGATAATAGGAAACAACTTATTTCCCCCCCCCCCGAATCTGGCAGGAGCTGGGCATGGGCAAATAAATAAAAAAAATCGCTCAATCAACCGAGTTTCAATACAGAGAGGGTTTATGTATTGCGTGTCACCTCTTCAGAACCAATTACAAACCCAGTTCCCCTCAGGTGTACTGGTAGGGGAGGGGGGTACTTTTGTTACCTCACATGGTTTTACGAAGTCGCCAAATTACGCCAATTGACGTGGGATATATAGAGTGAACGCGTGCATCCTGATGTCTTCACATCAATACAGCTTGTTAGCAGCAGCTTGGCAAATTGTGAATGAATGGATAAACGAACGAATGAATGTCGAATACATGACCAATGATTGAATCAATAACATACCTCACTAAGTTAACTGGAGCGGCGGTAGGTAGTCAATCAGTCCGTCAATCCGTCAGTCAGTGATTCAGGCAGCTCGTCCTTCAGTCAGTCAGTCCTTCAGTCGGCCAGTCCAGTCCGTTAGTTATTGAGTCAGTCAGTCAGTGAGTCAGTCAGTGAGTTCTTCAGTCAGTCCTTCAGTCAGTTTCCGAAAAAAAAAATCACAAATTCCCAAAACACCTTTTATGACAAAAATACACAGGCATCTACACTGAACAAAATTACGTTTGTTTGTTATGTATCATACGCGCGTTTAATATCATATCAGACGCGCGTGTGGCAAATTACAAACAAATGGTACCTTTACCAGAGGGTAGATCGAAGTTTTCCTTCAAGCCCGCCTGACGTCAGCCGAAGGTTTTCTTAAAGAAAATATTAATTTGGTTGCGGAAAACTTTCTCAAATCATACGCGATGATCGCTTTTATTTTCCTTTTTCTACAAGGAAATATATTTGTCTTCCGTTCACCAGGTTAGTTATAAACTTGTCCCGTTCTTTCCAGTGAACATTTAAAATGGGATGGCAAAGTTCGACCAGATCGCGACCTTTGTCATCCCATTTTAACATTGGGTCGAGTATTCGTATTCTGCGGACAAACAAAGATGTGCATAAGCGGATCAGATGCAATTCCCGTTTGAACTGTACCATCATGGTGTCTACATTTGTACATTTATCGGTCAGGAAGGTTCTGCCCGCATATCATCACATTTCACGGACAGCACCGCCGCAACGAGATCACGTCTCAACTTCAGTTACCGAACCTATGATTACACTGAATGCTACAAAACAAATACAAATAGTCATATAAATGCTACAACAAGGGTCAGATCGGTCAGAATGAGCAGCAGATTGATGCACATATATAAAAAAAAGTTGAAGCATTTTATTATCGGAAAATTTTCCAAATTTAACAAACCTAAGCCAACCTAGCCTAACCTGAGATGCTCTTGAATACAAATTATTGCGAAATTTGTAGTTCAATGTGATTTTTTTTCGGGGGGTGAGTTTTTGTTCCGGCCAATGACGGCGCCCCAGATGATGGGACCACTTATTATCGGTGCAAATGCATTTTTATTCAGAAAAAAAATACAACCTGGAAAATCAAACTAACCTAACCTAATCAAGCCTACCCATTCAGTTGCTTTATGGAGGCAAATGTGTGCAAAAACGTTTCTTGGTTATTTGGGCTTACAGCTGCATTGGCTGCGTTGGTCATACAGCGCCCATAAAACATTTTTGTCACCACCTTAAAGCACAATAATACTGAAAAGATTGCCAAAAATGTTGCAAATACTTTCGCAAAAAGAACATATTCAAAAACCGCTTAGGTTAGGTTAGGCTTGGTTAGATTGTTTTTTTCAAATTTGATAATTTTCAGAAAATAAATCGCCTGACATTAAAAAAAAATTGAGGGAATTTTGTTCCCAAAAGGTAGGTGATGCTAAGTTAGGTTAAGTTTTGATGCATTAAAAAAAAATGTTGTTACCTAACTCAAAACCCCTTGTTTCACATCAGTTTCTTCATAATCTGAAAAGGAACCATTTGCACATAAAATAAGTGGTCCCATCATCTTAGTCACCTGCATAAACATGATATTTTGAAGAAAAGCTCCAAGAAATAAGAAAGCTCCGTCAACTGCAAATTTACCAGATATGTTTCAATTCTTGGTGAGACATTTCTTTAAATAAAAAAAGTTTCCAACTTGAAAAATATAAACTAACCTAACGTGACCAAACCTAACCTATTTGTTTGCTATATGGAGCCAAGTGTATGCAGCAAATTGTTTTGTATCAACCAAGGAGCACAATAACACCGGTTTGGTTAGGTTAGGCTAGTTTAGTTTTTTAAGTTGGCGAATTTTCACACAAAAAAAGAAAATAGAAAATTTGTACTTCAAAAGCAGCTGACGTTAAGTTAGGTTTGACTGTGTTCAGTTTTTACATTTGGAATATTTTCACCAAAAAATATTACTTGAATGTTTCTTCTATTTGTTTACCTGCAAATAAATGTTAGGATATGCTAGATTATGTTATGTTGGTTATGGTTATTAGATTATTGCATAGATTAACTAACGAGTGAATCCATACCACATTCCCACTGGAGGCTAAAAGCTACATCATAACCTAACTTCTACAACGTATTTCACAAGAACCCATCTCGATTCTACTGCTCACTCAGGACACCATAGAGGTCAATTAATGAAATGGATACTTCATTACCTGCATTGTTAAAGTAAACAGAAATAAGTCCTTTGAACCACATGTAATGTCCTTCACAGTGCTGCTCCATCCACCTCCCAACGCCAACCCTGACCAAACTTCAGGAGCGCATCAATGTCCAAAGCAGCCTGCGGAAAAAGGTATGTATTGCAGCAAAAGTACTATGATCTGAATTCCATGATATCCCTCTTGCCTTATAATCCATTCTTGCCTATCCATGTAGGAGGTGTTTGACTTTCCTCAAACTGTCTGGAGAACTCGAGAGCTGAAGCTTGTTGCTTGTTTGTTTGTTTTTCGCTTGTTTCATCACTCACGTGTGAGTGATGAAACAAATGAGCTATTCCTCTATGCTTGCGTTGTAGAATCGCTTGGCACAATGGCATGCCGAATGGGGAGGGGACATTGTGGGCAGTTGCCACCCTGACAGGTTTGTGGGGTCACCAAGAATCGCGTGGAGCTCCGGAAAAAAATTGCACCAGTCTCCTTAAAAATCTCGTTTAGGCCCCAAATAATCGCACCGGGGTTCAGAATCACATGGGGGCCAAAAATTGCGCAGGGACTTCTGAAAAGGATGCTGGGCCTCAAAAGTTTTCATCTAGGCCTCTGAAAATCATGCTGAGGGCTCAAAAGTCGTGCTGGGGTTCAAGAAAATCCCGACGGAGACCACAAACGGTCCGGCCGGGGACCCGGAAAGTCATGCTGAGACCAGGGGTACCAAGTATTATCCCCGAGTTCGTGAAAATCACGCTATGGGCATGACAGGTCGCACCGGAGCTCCAAAAGTCTCATTGTGATCACCCATCTAATGAAGCCGGGCAACGAAAATCGGCCCCGACATGGAAAATTGGGAGGGGGGAGTGTTTTTTTTAGGCGTGCCGGACCATAAAGGTCATTTGCGCCGCCTTTAAAGGAACACGTTGCATATATGTCTATGAAAGCGAGTGTTACGATCAAGGTGCTGGCAAGTGGTCATTTACGTTAAGGGAATTTTGCGTTATACTTTGTGCGAAGTTTTTTGGGTGCTGAAGGCGGGGGCTGGGTTGGGGACGTCTCCCTGATGTCTAACTGGTTTTAATTTTACTTTACTCCTTCACATAATAATTTGTGGTTTGGGTGGGGCTGGGGTGTTTTGAGTGTCGAGTTGATTTTGCCAGGGTGCCGGCTTTAGCCTACTCCTATCGAAGAGCACCGATGGATTTTTACCGTGCGGAAAAGGAGGCAATTGTCCACACCGCCTCTCACGCCGGCTGCCGCGTGTTAGTTGTTTGTAGTTGGTTAGTTTATGCATGTCATGCAGGGTTGTCAGTTGGGTTAGTACGGTGTTTCATAATTTGGCTCCTCTACGTCCGCTGTTCCTCTGGGTAGCCATTTACGTTAGGAGTCGGAAGGCAATTTGGCTCATCTACGTCCGACGGCTTCTCTGGGTAGTGGTTTTACGCTAAGCTAATTAAAAAAAAAAAAAAGTTTTATTGTTTTCCTAAAGCAAGTCGGCTCATCTACCTACGACGGCACCGCTAGGTAGCCAATTATTCCTTACTGGGAAGCAAATCGGCTCATGCACGTCCGACGCCATGCGGGGATGGCTATTTATGTGTTTCCTTCGAGTGTTTCGCGGTCATGTATTGCAAGTTGATATGAACGTTGGTGGTGCCTAGAGAGCTCCTGCTAGTTCTGTGGCATACATATATCCAAATAGCAATTGAATGAGTTATGCGTGTTTCTCACCGAGAAGCGATGGAAGCGATAGGGTGATGCCCTCTCTCTGGCAGAAGGCCTTAAGTGGTTGTCTCTGAGAGCTAAAGCTACTGCAGTCTAGCAGGATGTGGCCTATGCTTAACGTGGTGTTGCAGGTGTCGCAGTGAGGTGTTGTGTGTTGGTTCTCCTCTAAAGTGGGCCGGGGAGTTCGGGGATCGGTGGGGCGGTTGAGTCGAAGGTCGGAGGGGCGGTTGAGGCGAGGGTCGGATGAGCGGTTGAGTCGAGGGTCGGAGGGGCGGTTGAGGCGAGGGTCGGAGGGACGGTTGGGGCGGGGGTCGGAGGGGAGGTTGAGCCGAGGGTCGGAGGGGCGGTTGGGGCGGGGGTCGTAGGGGAGGTTGAGGCGAGGCTCGGAGGGGCGGTTGAGGCGGGGGTCGGAGGGGCGGTTGAGGTGAGGGTCGGAGGAGCGCTGAGGAGGGAGTTGTGCCGGGCTCCGGGAGCCGGTTGCTGGTGGGATGGTAGGGGCGGTGGGGGCTGGTGTTGGAGGGGGTGTGGGCTTAGGTGTGGAGAGCGTGGCTGCGTAGCTTCGCCCGGTGGTAGGTGCTGTGTGGAGAGGTGCAGTTGTGGTTGTGCGAATATCAGTGGTATTGTGTCGTAGATGCTGTCGTGCTGTTACGTGTGGCACTCGGTGGATTGCCGCATACCGGCAGACCTCCCTCTCCTGTGCCCACTTGGGTTAATTGGGGTCGGTGGCGGGGTGCGGCCCTACGCAGCCTACACACTTCCTTTCGGAAGAGTGGCAGTCGGATGTCGCGTGGTGGCCGGCGCACTGGCTGCACCTTGGAGTTGGCGACGTGCATGCGCGTTCGCCATGTCCGTACCGCAGACAGGACCGGCACCGTAGTGGTAGAGGCACGTAGAGGCGTACCTCAAATGCCTTGCACTGTTTGTGTACGTGTGATGGCAGGTATTGTGAGTCGAAAGTCAGTACGATCAGGTTGTGCCTTGAATGCGCCTCCCGTTTGATCTGGCTGACTGTGGCTGTGGAATCATTGAGTGCTGAGGCGTCGAAAAGTGCGGCGATGTTGTCGGTAGGTACGCTATCCAACTCTGGAGCGTGAATGTAGCCCCGACTGGTGCTTAAGGTGCGGTGTAGGGTGAAGGAGCAGCGCTGGCCGTTACAGGTGTTTGTATTCAGGAGTGTTTTTGTATCCGCGCTGCTCTGTGTTTGTACTAAGATGTGGGTAGTGTGCGTGCGGATCTTGAAGTGCGTAGAATTCAGAATGTGTCGGAGTGTCCTCTCCAGAGTGAAGGAAGACTCATGTGTGATGCTGTGTCCTGTGTTCATGTACACACCTACTAGGTAGGTGCCCTGTGTGGTGCTGGCGCCGGGCGCCATGGTGTTTACGGGTTCGGTCCCCCCCCCCCTGCAAGTGTCCCACCTGACTGAAAAAAACTACCCGGATTCGTTGCACCCTGGACCGAGCTTTCGCTCTCTGGTCCCTGCCCCGGCCGCAATGGCCCAAGACAGTGGGCTCCGCACCGTTAGGTTTCCTCCGGGGGTCAAGGGGTAGTTTGGAGACAGAGAAAAGTCGGGGATACGGTGAGGGAGGTTTTCCTTCTAGAGTCGCAGGAGTGCTTCTCTAGGGTCCCTGGAGCTCTTGGTGTCTTGTTACTTCTGCGGCTACGGGTTTGTCTTCAACTCAAACCCTGGTCCTTCCTGCTGCTCTTCTTGCTTGTGCGATGCTTCTTGGTTGCTGGCTTCCTGCGTCCGCCCGTGTGTGCACCCCGTCCAACGTCTGGCGCTTGACTCCCTCCATGCCCTTGACTCCCTCCATGGCAACTGACATGGAAAATTACTCCGGGGTCCTAATAACCGCTCCAAAAGCCAACAAAACATGTTGTACCCCCCACACACACACAAAAAAAAACGTCCTAGTCACTGAAACTCGCGCTTGGGATCGCAATAAGTGACCACGAGGCCCCTCAATATCGCGTTAGGAACCAAAAATTATGTCGGTAATCCAAAAAATTAGTGTCGGTAATCCAAAACGCATCGAGTTTCGCAAAAAGCGACGAGGCCTTAAAATATGCTCTGCAGCTCGAAATAATCACACCTGGGGCGCTAAATAAAGGCATAACGGAAACGGTCCGTTGCAATGGACTGTACTTCACGGCCCTGATCCGTCACATTGTACAGTGTGCTCCGCGGCCCCGGTCCGTTACAATGGACGGTGTAGTCCACGGCCCTGATCCGCCACAGTGGACGGTTTGCTTCGCGACTCTGATCCACCACAGTAGATTATATACTCCGCGATCGTGGTCCGCCGCAGTGCACGCTATGTTTCGCGGCCCTAGTCCGTCATAGTAGATGTGCCACACGGCCCCGGCCCACTACAATGGATGGTGTACTCCGCGACCTTGGTTTGCCACAGTTGATAATGTACCCCGCAGCCCTGGTCCGTCACAGTGGACAGTGTACTCCGCGGCTCCGGTCCGTTAAGGTGGACCATGTGCTCTACGCCACTGGTCCGCCAGAGTGGACGGTGTGCTTCGCGGCTCTGGTCCGCCATAGCAGGTGTGTTCCACAGCCCCGGTCCGCCACAGTGGACGGGGTGCTCTGCAACCTTTTCCCGAGACAGTGGACGTCTGGGTCGAAAAAACGGCATTTTCCTGGATTTCTGCTATTCACAGCATTATCCTTCTCGCAAAATCATCCTCCTTGTTGTTTCCTCCGTGTGTTTTCAATTTGGACGTCTCATGGTGTTTTTCGACAATGTACCCTGTGCCCTGTGGCAAAGTGTTCAAGATTCGCATGAAACTTCAAAGTGAGATTCTGATGCCAATGTTTGAAGGAAAACATCCTCTCCGTATGCCATCACTCAGAAATTGTCCTCTCATCATACATGGTTGCAAAGTATAAATCTGACCCTGGTAGGCGGTACGTACTGCACAACGCTGGTCAGTCATGATGAATGGTGTGGTATTAGCCACGGCTTTGCATCATCTTTCCAAGCAGTTTTATGTGCATTAGTTGTCACTTTCTTCGTATTCTTCCGTTCACCTGGTCATTAATAGGTACCAATGCCACCCATGTATTCATATTTTCCACTTCGTCAGAGCCATTGAATCTGCTTGAGACACAGCTGCTCTTGTGCATTTCAATCAAGGGATATTAATGACATCAAAAAAGCAAATTCTGCCAGCAGCGAGACTGACTTTACTTCCACTAAGGTAATGATTGCAGGTACTGACAGCAACGCGACCAGAAATTGTTTCGGAAATGATTTTGGGTGCGCACCCTTGTGGCCTTATTCGTGTCCCCCGCACCTATATGAAGACTCCTTACGTCTACCGTGTGTTCCTACTGTCTGACATTTTGGACCTCTTTACATTTTCTCTTTATATGCTCTATAATTGCTTTATATAATAAGGTCCAGTCACACGAAATCGGGTCATCTCGGATCATTGTTTGTTCACACAATGTCCTGGTGTACTATTTCGATGGCTCTAAAACCAAATTGAAATTGCAATTTACAAGGAAGTATTCGTCATAAGACGACATTACGGACGCAATGTCGCCAAGGCAGCTGACGCGCACACAAATATCAACCCCACACAATAGATGGCAGTGTAAACTGTGCATAATAATTGACCTGACCTAATACCATTGACCTCGCCACATATTTGAAAGCAGAATGTTCATATCATTATTTTATCAAGTTATGCACGAAAAGACTTCCCCGTACTGCGATAAGAAGAGATACTTTGACCTGACGTCTGTTTAATAACCTCGACATTGGTTAAAATTGTGGAAGGCAAAGTTATTTGATTTGATGAAAGAACAGTATGATCTGGATTTGGTGTTGATATGCTGCAACTACTGCGAATGGTGACATTTTGAAGATTTGGGAATATTATCCTCCTTGATCCGTCCCAAGTCAATGTCAAGGCAATTATAAATCAAGTTGGTGAAAGAGGCCACCAAGGCAAATATGGTGGGTCGAACCACCACCAAAGGTATAGAAAACTCCGCACTTAACCCTTTGGAGGGAAAGGATTACAAGTACCAACAGGGCTGCAGTAAAAATGGCCTGGTTGCGACACACCTGGTGCGTGGACCATTCCAATTCTAACGATTTGAGTACTGCTTTGATTTCTGACATTATTCCTACTTTCCGAAGTTTTGTACTTTTTATTTCCGACTCCAGAGCAAGAAAAAATCATTCGAGCCAACATATCCATTTCAAAACCGTCAGATGACACTTCTGGGAATCTCCTGGGTCGACCTTTTCGAACTCCTTGGCCATGACCGGAGAGGCATGTACCCAGTGTTTCCTACTGTTGCTTTTGGCTGAGCAATTGGGTACGGGTGGAGTTTTAAAACTGTTGTAAAACAAATCGTAGGACAATAGCGTTGATTGATGTATATGATACGTTGTGCATTTTAGTTTGCTTGGTGTCGTGTGTGGTGACGGACTAGACTCGGCGATCACGATGACTACATCAGTACACATGTCTGATCAGAGGATATAATTTTCGATTCCTATGATTTTGTGGAAGCTGTGCCCCTTTTCCTACCCTGAATTCGCCCCACCAAAACTTTTGATTCACTCATCCCTAATGTTAGGCACCAAGGAAATAACTTAACCCATCACAGTTCAGGCTTGCTGTGCTCCAACGTTCCATCAATGCCGATGTGTTTTAGCCTGCGAATCGGCGCAGAAATATTATATTTAATCCGTCGTGTGTTTGTTGGTGTATGGAGTGAAGGGAGAGTGACCGTGACGTTGACGATGACGATGACGATGACGTTCGCGATGACGATGGACCCGAGTCCACTTTGACACTGTAATAGCATGGTACGACGCACAGTTTTTATTTACATGTACTGTGCACTGCTCTCTTGCTTATGTGACTTCACCTGCTACCGCACGATTTTTCCTGTTGGCGAGGATGCTGAAGAAGCATAAACATACACATCGTGAAATAATAAATCAGAATTACTAAGGTCTGGAAATATAGTGGGCGAAATCCGATGAGTTTTTGGTTGGGGGGGGCGGGGCGGGCGGGACGGTCTAGTACACTTCGCCCCCGCCCCAAATGTTTTTAAAAAATCCACACTCCTGTTCCTGGGTCTTACACCTAATAACAACATTGCTCTCTCGCGGTTAGGAACTCCGGCTAGTTGTAAAATTGTGCACATTTACGTATGGCTTCTCTTGCAAATTTGACAACTTCCGTTCAACCATTAAAAGGAAGGCGGCAATTTGGAAAACAAAAGTTTTATATTTTATACGTCCGGAACAGCATGTGGCAGTGTAAATTAAAAGCTTAGCTTTCTATTACGGCATAGCAAGCCACGTCGAATGACGTCCATTTGATGGAAATTGAAGCGATATCGCCATCTAATAAATCAAGCTAACCTTTGACCTAGAAGTTTGACCTTGACTGGTACCGATTTGAAATGTTGCACGATGGTTCACCACAGGCTATTGCTTGATACCAGATTTGGGCAGATTTGGGTGATAAAAAAATGTGAGACGACCGAAGAAACCGGGTTGCTTTGAACCTTGACCGTTAAAGTGGTAACGTGAGACCTATGTAGTTCCATCCAGCGTGTTCTGTACAGGCAGAAGCATTTGTGGGAATTGTTTCGAGCGATCATAAGCCCGTCGCTGAATGCCGATGACAATACAAATACGCCTCTGGCGAACTCGTCGCTGAATACGAATACGAATACAACGTTAACTTGATGTACGTGCTCAAGGCTGCTCATTACTTCCCTCAATAGTCTTCAATGTACCCAAGGAAACCCAGAGTCGCATTTGTTCGAGATATATAATATATGAACAGGGGAATGCAACCTAAGATGTATAAAGCCCTTCGATAATGAAAATGTGCCTAGCAGAGCACAATTCTCCACCCAAGCGAAAACAGAGGATGGTCAAGGTTCATGTTATTCAAGAATTGGCTGGATGCAGACATTTTTAATTTTGCTGATTTACCATTCGGATATTTTGTGACGACAGATAGCCTGTGAAGCCCATTGATTGGCGAGATCGGCTTTTAGTATTTTTGGTGATTCTCTTGCATACATATTTTCACTTTATAAATTGCTAAGTATAATTTTGCGGCGATCATACTCATGTAGCTGAGGCTTCGGTGGACACGAACAAAATTGAGGGGGACAAATGGCCGCTTTTCAGAAATGTGGGGAACATGACCCATGCCAGGAACAGTTCTTGGCGTGTACGGCACCTGACAAACTCCAGCACAACCTTTATGAGACACGTCAAAGCAGCTCTGATATCTATGTCACGAGTTCCTGGCTAAGCCTCAGTAGGTATTCGTGAGCGAGACCCATATGTTTTATTGACTGTGATGTGGCGAGTATTCACCATTTCCCATAGTGTATTTTATGGTGTGCTTTTTACTGAACTTTACTTTGTCCATGCTTTATTGTACTTTGTATCTGCATTTTCGCATTGTATATATTATGTATATTGCATAACTGTATGCCTACATGACACCGCTGCATAACAGTCAAAGTATGTTTCAATGTCACTGTTGAGCACAATGCTGTACAATATACGCACCTTCCAATTATGTACTGGGTTCCGTGCCATTTTAGATCCGTATTCGCCTCGCACGAACGAGCCTGCTGTGCCTTTCATATTTCATGGTCTCGCACCATGCACGAAAACGCTTAGGAGACTTTCAACAGTGCAGCCTGCACGTGCCAGAGATTGGGAACATAGAGACGGCTGCATGACCATTGACAATCTGATCGTGCCGGCCGCTGTCTGAAAGGTGCCTACCCCTCGCAGTCTGAGCGGGCCTCCATGTACTTTGTGAATAGGAGGCCACGCCTCCCAACGGCCACATAATCATATGCACTACCTCGTATGTCATGAGTTCGTGCCAACGGACCTCGATTGCAGAATGAACAGGAGTTTATGGATGAGCCATGCTTTTCGCTATGAGCTGCATGAAATGCGACTTCGCATGTCCACTTCTTGTAACAGCACGGTGTTAAATATATGGGATGAATCGCCAGCACTCTACCCACATTCGTGACACAAGAAATAAATGATGTGAACCACGCAATCATTGTAAGCATTATCTACCTTCTACTGAATTTCCTCGCTCAATGCAATGACGCAACCGTCCAAGGAAACCCAGTGAATAGGGCACTGCAATAACACATTTGTCTCGACTGTCTCTGATTGCATGAATGGCAACGCGGTTGTGTTGATGGAGTCCAATCTGGGACCGAACCGGTCCCAAAGCCCTGACAGACTGAATGGCCGCCGATTCGTCACACACCACTGTGTGGACGCTGACCTAGCGCTGACTTAGCTCTGACCAAGAGCTGACCCAGAGCTGACCCAGAGTCAACCCAGCGCCGAGCCAGGGGTGAGCGGCCGGCTGGCTGGTGATAGCACGACTCCACCGAGCTCCGACACAGACGTGACCCGGAGCCAACATAAACATGACCCAGATCCGACCCAGCGCCGACCCAGAGCCAGCCCAGCGCCGACCCAGCGCCGACCCAGCGCCAACCCAGCGCCGAACCAGAGCCGACCCAGCGCCGACCCAGAGCCGACCCAGCGCCAACCCAGAGCCAACCCAGCGCCAACCCAGCGCCGACCAAGAGCCGACCCAGCGCCGACCCAGAGCCGACCCAGCGCCGACCCAGAGCCAACCCAGCGCCAACCCAGCGCCGACCCAGAGCCCACCCAGCGCCCACCCAGCGCCGACCCAGAGCCGACCCAGAGCTGACCCAGAGCCCACTCAGAGCCGACCCAGAGCCGACCCAGAGGTGAGTGGTTGGCTCGCTAGTGATGACACGCCGGCGTCGGGCAGGCCGAGTGCCGAGCCCGCGTCGTCTCGACGGGCGGCCGACTGACCTCTGGCCACGCCGGCCGCGGCGCACAATGGCGACGACTTCATCAGCGGGCAGCTCACGGCCGGCGCCATTGGCTACACGTGCTCGCTCACGTCCGTCCGTCGGCACCTCTGGCGGCCTGCACGATCGCCGAAGCTGCCGCCATCCATCACAGGTGATTTTTAGTCACTTGACTGGCTTTTTTCCAATGGCAATTTGCATGCGCCGAGGGGCATCTCAGGTGCTACTATTGTGGCGGGTTTTTCTCCCGCCAGCGCGCAGCATTGTCTTCGGGCGTCTTCATTCAGCGCGGCGGCCGCGCGCAATGATGGATCTGTTAAAGACTTTCGACTCCCGAGGAGTCTGACAAACGACGGCCGGCCGGAGCCCCACCGCGCGCCATTGTCCGGCCATAACGCGATACTGTCATAAGGCCATAATTAATGGGAGGAGGTTGGCGGCGTTGCGCGCGTGGAGCTGGTCGCGCCGTGCCGGAGACGCCAGCCGGTCGGGGCGCCGTCACCGAGCCGGAATGTGAGCGGGCCGGGCGCCGCCGCCGGCCGGCCGGCCGCCACTGGCCGCCTTTTGTCTCGCTGTCCGTGTCATTACTGGGGGCGTCATCGGTCCGACACCCGCCGTGCCGCCGGCTGATGAAGACGCGGCAGGGTCGGCCCAGCTCGCCGCGCCGGCCGCCGCCGCTGGCGTGGCGCTGCGTATTGGTGGGAAGTGGCGGCGAGAAACCGCGCCAAATCCCAGCTGGTCACCGTCCTCAAGATCTGCGAGATACTGCAGTCTCCCTCTCCCTCTTCCTCTTCCTCTTCCTCTTCCTCCTCCTCTTCCTCTTCCTCTCCATCTCCCTTTCCCTCTCCCTTTCCCTCTCCCACTCCCTCGATAAAAAAGAAGCCTATCAGTAGGGAAACTGAACAACAAAAGGTGGTGGTGATACCTGTCCACCAAAAGTGGACAACTATCGTGATACTTGTTGCACTTTGTTGGAAAAAAAACTCCCCAATGCCGTTTTTATCCTCGAATAATTTAGTTTAATTATTGTTTAGACACAAGAACATAACATATCAGTGCAACTATGAGCCGCAAGGGCCCTTCTTGGTTGCACTCTGGTCAGTCAACCCGTTGCCCACAAAATCGGTCGATCAGCCATCCTTGGAATACTGAAAAGCAAGCCCTCTATTCTTATAATGATTGTCTATGCTGTTTTTAAAGATGTTTAACCTGCTGCTACTGACAATGGTTTATGGAAGCTGGTTCGAGTGTTCTATTGCCCTGTTGGTGAAGAACGACTTTAACCATGTACTGCTGTGGTTAACTTTAATTTTGAATTGATGACCTCTAATTGCATCATTTCCGTTACATTCAAACATTTCCATGAGATAACCATCCTCCAGACCATGGACAAATTTAAAGACCTCCATGAGATCTCCTCTCAGCCTTCTATACCTCAGTGAAAACATATCAAATTTCTTCAATCTTTCCTCATATGCCAGGTTGCTTATACAATTAACCATTTGTGTAGCCTTCTTTTGTACACACACACTCTCTCTCTCTCTCTCTCTCTCTCTCTCTCTCTCTCTCTCTCTTTTTTTCTCTTCTTTTTTTTTTTTTTTCTTTTTTTTTTTCCCCCTTTCTCTCGCTCTGTTTTGCACGGTGGGGAGCCGGCACCAACATTTTCATATCCTTTTAGATTAAGGTCACCAATAATAAGGCATTTCGTCTGAAAGTTTCTGTTGATTTCCTCGCAAATCACCTTATCAAGACCCAGTTGCTGAGAATGCGGCTGAATTTCTGATCGGCAAAAAGCTCCTATCCTCAGTTTATTGCTGTTGCCTTTTCCCACAGCGACATGAAGCCAAATGGACTTCAAAGAAACATTTTTTTACCCCACCTGCTACTTTTTGAGAACTGAATAAAGTATTCACATAGAGCGTTATACCATCCCCTTTCACTGCTAGACCCCTATTGCACGAAAACATATTGTATCCCTAGATCTCATAGTCCTGCAAGTTATCCCCAAAATACCCCTCACTGACCCATGCCTCCGTTATGCAAACACAATCTGGCTCCTCCTCAGCAACATAACACTTGAACTCATCAACAAGTTTCAAATAGGTGCCGTCACTAATACGAATCACGGTTTCGCCCGTGGTTGGCTGCCATTGCGGCTGCGGCTGCGCCCGAGGTCTCAACGTCTTGTGTTCGTCTCTCACCAAGTACTGAACTGCTGGGTCCGCCCGTTACCAATGCACACCAAAGATGCGTTCCTCGGTATTGTCTGCATGTCCAAAGCCGCTTACGATAACCTAAGGTAGTTGGTATTATTTCGCATGAATAGTTAACGTTCATGAATAAAGTGATGCTGGTGGTTATTTGGACTTTTAGGGCGCTCCAACTACTTGGTCATTTTACGCCCACTGAATCAACTATAATACTGAATACGAAATGCACCAATTCTCTGAAGTTGCACGGAATAAATAATAGCATAATTGCATGCCAGGCTTATCTGAACAAGCAGCATAGTAAGCATTTACGCAGGGATACAGTGCTTCCATTCGTTTCAAAGCTTCCTCTACCACCCCTAACACGCGATCACGCGATGGTGATTTTACCCCTTCCCTACGATGTTTGGTGACAGATGGTGAGCTGTCCGCTGCAGCTGTACCAAATTGTCGCTGCCATAGACGAAGGAGTGTCCTGACATAACATGAGCCATTGCTATCTATTGGTGTTGGAATTGTTTCGATCCACCGGTGACTCGAGCATATGCTTGCAATGGTGCTCATTCAGCGATTGCATGTGACGTATCAGGCGTCTCTCGTCAAGCGTCACTTGTCAGGCGTCGCTCACCATCAAGCGTCACTTGTCAGGCGTCGCTCACCATCAAGAGTCACTTGTCACGTGTCGGTCACCATCAAGCGTCACTTGTCACGCGTCTCTCACCATCAAGCGTCGCTTGTCAGGCATCGCTCACCATCAAGAGTCACTTATAATTAGTCCTAAGGCACCAGTCGTCACCAGCCAGTCCTCCGGCGCCACTCATAAACAACCACAGGTTTCACTTATTATCAGTACTCTGACGTCGCTCATGATGAGTCCCAGGTCTCACTCATCAGCAGTCATCAAGTGTCAGTCATCAGTCCCTAGACTTTACTTATATTCAGTCACGGGTGCCATCAGGCATTGCTTGCCGTCGGTCCTCAACCAGGACCTATCCCCTTCGTATAACACGTGGCAGAATGCAATGCGCCTCCGTCGGAAAACACGCATTCGCTTGACGTCAATATCCTGGGTGCGACAGCACGCCAAACGACCCCGTTTTCGAGATCAGTCTCCTGACGAGATCAATCTTCTCTGCCGCGCCTCCCCTACTGCTAACGCCACCCCATTGTACTGCTAGTCCATAAATTTGCCAAGGTAACAATTTCCGCCGTATTAAATTCTTCTTCATCGGTGCACGTTTTGATGAGAGAGGGACAACAGACGGGGAGCAGCCCGTGCTGTGGGGAGGATGGCAGTTGTGGAAAGTGCGAGGCGGCCGACACCGCAGCGGACATTCGCCAGTCGACATTCGTCAGTCAACATCCCTCAGTCGACAGCTACCGGTCGGCATAGGCATACCCACTCGACATCCTCCAGAGGACATTCAAATCGAAATCCCCAGTTGGCATCTCTCAATCGACGTCCCAATTTACATTCCCCAGTCGACACCCCCGTCTCCCAGTAGATACCCCCAGTAGACACCCCTAGTCGACAACCCCAGCCAACATTTTCCAATCGACATCCCCAGTCGACATCTTCTGGTCGACATCCCCAGTTAACATCTCCAGTTGGCAGCGGACCCCGCAGTGGGACGATCCGCAGCGGTGTGAGTCCCCGCACCGGCTGCGCCCGATACCACGCTCGACTGTCGACAGCCGGCCTCGACTGTCTGCAGTCGGCGCCGAGAGCAGTCGCTGCCTGTGCAGAGGCGGCGCGCAGACGTCTCCGCCACCACGCAGCAGCAGGCGCGGCCGCCAACTCCCAGCCACCGTGCGCTGCCGCTACGTCCGACTCGGTGCGCGTCAGGCGTACCGCCGCACCACTGCGAAAGCCGCACCAGAACGGCGGCCTCTGGTGCGTCTCCTGTCGAAACAAATGGACCACCGAAACACACTGAGGCCGTGGCTCAAGTGACGCGCCTCGTGTCGACCTGCATTACAGGCGCGCCAGCGTGCCGGGACTCACAGGAAGAGTGCGCTGTGCATGGCGTCTAAATCGCGACGCCTGGCACAGGTCGCAGCTTGGCGTGCAATGGCAAATTCGGCTCAGCGCGCTTTGAAATTCAAATGCATATTGTCTCGTCTTGACACTGATGTCTGGGGTCGACAGACGACGCGCGCACCTATGGCTGCTCATTATTCGATGGACAATGTGCCTGCTGCTCGTCAGGCGAATTCGTGATACATCACTGCAGCCTCGCGTGACCACGTGACCACAATCGTTCTGGTTCAAAGCAAAGGCGCACTTGGGTGAGGTGCGATGGACAGGGAAGACTATTACTAATCTTGCCAGAACGAGCGTGCAGGGGTGTCGCCATGGCCTTTCGATACGGGGGTGAAAGGGTTTCTGAGTTGTAACGTTAACCTTCGCGACGTTTCAGGGAAACGAGTCGCCCATCCCCCACCCTGGTGACACCCATGCGAGCGTGCCAGCGAATGATCTGTGTGTTTCCGGTCAGCTCACTTGCTTCCCGCCGGCAACTCCGGTGCGGCCAACGCCGAGCAGGGCCGGTCCAGTGTTTTGTGATGCACCGACTGCACGGCAATATCGCGCTCATCGCCACAACCGTCAAAGCTTCATTTCACGGCCGTGATTTCACGAAGGGTGGTGCACGACGTATAACGCCTGACAAACTCCAGTGAATTGCTTTATCCACGGTACAATGGGATGTCTAATTAATCATAATGCTCCCTACAGGACATGAGGTCAGCTTGCTGTTAATTCGTCTACATTACGTATTTGACTGATCCTCGGGAATGTTCTTGCTCAAGTTCTTGCTAGGCTAATAATTCAAAATGAAGATTGCGATTTCATACAAGGAATATTACGTGAGATGAAAATTGTGATTGGGTGAGACGAAATGTACGACCCTCAATATACCAGGAGATGCTGAGTTAACATCAAAAGTAACGTTAGGGATAATGCTATATTACTCAACGTTTCGGCCAGGGGCCATCGTCATCGACTCCTGACGATGGCCCCTGGTCGAAATGTTGAGTAACATAGCGTAATCCCTAACGTTACTTTTGATGTTAACTCAGCATCTCCTGGTATATTGAGGGTCGTACATTTCGTCTCACGCAATGATTGTGATTTCTTTTAGACATGGTCTGACATAACGTGCATATTGTGGCCTAATGTACTTCCTCACATAGACTGGTCTTTCTGCCTGGTGTTTGACCTAGCCGTGGCAGTCACAACGCCACCTCTCTATATCTGTTACACACTAAACAACTATTCGATCAAAGTTTCATACCGCAGTGAGCAATGGTCGTTCACTGCTAGGAGAAACAAAATATCACAATATTCATCATCGTCCTTAAAAATAAATCACAAAAGAAGCAAGTAGGGCGGAAGAATGACGAATTATCCATGTTTGCAGAGATGCATTTATTTCCAGCTTCTCTGCATCGTATTGGCGTATTGTTGTTCACGCATTTTGCTCACTCATTATTACTGGACAAAAAAAATGTATAGACATTGGAAAACAGGATGTATCCCTCAGCAGAACATGAACTGGCATGGCGACGAGCTTGCAGCCTTGAGTGCGCTGATCGCAGAGCTGCAGTGGTCTCCTACATTCACCACCAGGGTTTGAAAACAAGCTTCCTCTTGGTGCTGACGACGACTAGATCTGTGGTTTTGACAAGGCCTTTAAATCGCTCCAAAATAGAATATGCATTCATATACTCCATCTAGTCTACAAGAGCATATTTAGACAAAGTTTTCAAAAATGTAACGTGGAGTTGAAGTCTGGCGCAATTATGCGATCCTGATCGCTACATGTCTTTCGGGAATTACTAAGTACCCGGACAAATGACGGCATCTTGCCGACAGCTTGCTCAAAAACTTCAGCAAGTATATTCGAAAGTGGCTAAGATTTCCTACGATGTTTGAAAATTCTTAAAAGAAAATATACAGCAAAGCATATATTGGTAACCAGAGAAGGTAAAGCCATCATCGCGATTTCCATATGAAAAGCATGTTTTGCATCCAATAAGCACCCCCCGACTGGAACTGCAACGACTCTCTAGTTTCTTCCACATCTGGCGTGTCCATAAGCACAAAAGCACCACCATCCCCCACATTTCTTTTCGTAGTTGGATATCCCTTAACAGCCGAACCACCAACACCCATCCAAGTCCTCTCCGTAGCAGGAATGTCTTTGAACACCAAGCAACAACCATCCCTTCATCATTTCCGTAGCCGGAGCGGCCTTGAACACCAAGCCACCAACACCCCTCATATCATCTATGTAGCAGGAACGTCCTTCAATACTAAGCTACCAACACCTCCGCTCTTTGTACCCGGAGAGTCTTTGAACACCAACCACCACCACTGGAAATCCTTGTCATTTTCAGGTTCTAGAATCACGATACACTGTATGCCAAGGCATTTTTCCGTAGACAAAGTGGGGATTCAAGTCCTCCCACCACCCTCCCCCAGTCACTGGAAAGTGCCCAGAGGCCCGACGATTCGCCTTCACTGGGAGCACAGAAAGAAATCGACTTTTCGAAGGCCAGTGTGCCCCACTGATAAATCAAGGCGTCTCCGACGAAATGCGAAGGAGCAAGTACAGGCCACCTCACTCTCGCCACCTTAGATGTCACCACTGCGGGCCGATTTGCTCATCTGACCGGTCATGACGCCCTGAACTAAGAAGTCATGGTGCCCTGCCGAAACATTCGCATCCATCTTTGACGACTCGCTATGCCCTTCTGGCAGCCCCGGCTGTCTGTTGGACTGTTCGGGTGGGGCTTAGAGATGTCAGAGATGTCCTTGACGGCTCAGAGTGCCATTCAACAAAGTGGAATATATCTGTCACTGTTCAAAGTGCCCCTTACCGAAGCTACCATGCCTTTCTCGTAAGCTAAAGTACCCTCAGATGACTTAGATACGACCTCGGCAGCTTAAGTTGCCTTCAGTCCAGCTCAGGGTGAACTTCTGAAGCCTAGCACAACAACCTGCTTAATCTGCTATAATCTGATACTATAATCTGCTGCTATAGTGCAGCTATAGTCCATTGCGACACGTTTCTGCCGCCTGCTTGGGTTCGAAAAGAAGAATTGTGGTGTGGGAAAAGTTTGCAAAGTTCCAGGACCTAAATTAAAGTGGGAAAAAAATCCTCTGAGATTTCATCTTGCGGGGTTTCTCGTACCTTCATTCTAGCAATTCCTGCACTGCAGCTTTTCTAGTAATCTTATTTAAAGATCGATATTCTTTGAGAAACGTACTTAATCAGAGATATCCGGCAGCCACTATTCGGGATGAAGCACCTCATGGCGCAAATGGCTTTTAGGATGTAGCTACCTATGTAGAGCACACACATATTGGGTCCTGGATGACCTGGGAGATGAGAAAATAGCATGTTGAGTCTTGCGTGTATTTTGACCCATTGCACCATTAACTAGTGGCTGTATTCTGGATGGAAATGGAACGCAATCTAGTATTCGACAGTGGAGCTTTCACCAAAAACACTCAAAACATGAACATGCAATGATAATCAGCATTTATACTTGCTTGTTTTTGCCATCAATACGCTTTTTCTGTCCCAACACTATAATTCCATCCAGGCAGAACTTTGACGAATCGTGGTGCTTCTCGCGATAACTTGTTCAACTTTTGATCTGGCCATTGGTGATAATATGAGCAGTGGATCTGCATTGGGCAGAGTTTTGATGATAACATTATCTACGCTTTCTGCTCAGGTCGCATACTCGACTCTCGAGTTTCTCGAGTCGCAGTACGAGTGTGGTTTTATGGGATATAAAATATTTGTATGTCGACGTCGAGCCAACCCAGGGTGGCACTTTGGCATTAAAAAGTGTACTTCAAAATGTGGTTCTACTTAAAACCGTTCCCTGCTAAGGCGGTGGTGGCCATTGATTGGACGACACGTGGACCGTCAAGTCATGTAGCGTCGCCAATATCTCACGCCGATTGATTGCGGCAAAGAATAGCAACAGGTGAAGCTCGAACCTACAATCTTTCGATTGTGAGACGGGCAGCCTACCCCTAGACTACTCGTCCCCCGTGCTAAGGCGGGCAGCGCTCGTTTGGCAGTCGCTTCTCGTACCTGTTTCGCGACCTGTCAGTAGTATGTCACATGTCAATAACCGCTGATTTGGATTTTTCCGATCCGAGCTCAAATCCAACTTCATGTCAGTTGCACGCATAGTTATGCATCCTTAGATAAGCATACGGAATGACTTATATAGAGCGCTTCGAAGATCCGTCACAGGATAACGCCATTCACGCCATTTTAGGCACAACACTTACTAGGGTGTTTCGGTAGCAGCCATACCCGCCCGCCTTGCCGTAATCTGCAATCAATGATTCAATCGATTAATTGTGTTGATATCCTGCAACGGCCGAGCTGCACTTTGCTCAAACATTTGGTGGCTTCACTCAAGGTCGCGAGGATTGTCAAGTTCCCATTGATATGCATTCTAATAAGCGGATTGTTTATTTTCTATACTATTGCATCCGTTGCTTCACTCCTGGGCATGTTACAATGCTGTGATAACATACTCAGGTTTGCACGTTCATGCTTCCCATACAATGTCCACAGCTGTACAATGTGAAAAACATTGTATGCATGTCTTCCTCGCTGTCCATAACCGAATCTGTATTAGCTCAGCTAATCCATCCATCGTGTGCTGCATGGCTCATATTCTTTGTGTTCTGATTGATAATCACGATACATACATCACGGCAGAAAGAAGGAATTGACATCATGTTTACCAGTACCACTGATCGAACTTGTTTTGCACTTTACCTCGGCACGAGAACGAACGAGGCCGGGTCAGATCAGATAGACCTCGGCCGGGGGCCAGAAGCCAGTGAAGCGGGCAGAGTTTGGCGGACGATCCTGCGATCCAGGAGATAGCCGGACAGCAGCGTCTCGCTCCGGCTATCCGCCAGCTAACTTAATGTGTTTCTTAACAAAGCCGTCTGATTCGTGCGGGCATTATACAGGTAGCACTTACCTGTCCGACCGGCCGTCTATCGATCAGTACATCTAAAATCTGCCACTTATCCATTAATTGATATTCTGGGGGTGATGCCGTCCGCCGGCTTATAATGGGGATCGTCTACAGCAGGAAGTGACGTGGCTAGCAAGCTGGGACGTACGCCGCAAAGGATCGTCGCTAGTAAGCTGGGAGGTGGTAGTGGTACGACAAATAGTCAGCTGAGTAGTGGTAGTGGTACACAGTCAGCTGAGAGGCGGGACGTGGGTGCCAGCTGAGTTGCGAGATAACTTACCACCGGCTTCAATTGAGACGCACGGTAACCTGATAGCGATACGGTGGAGGACGTAGGTCGCTGCGCCAACGGTGAAGGACGTAGGTCGGCACATCGCTGAGCAAGCCTGGCATCGATGAGTCGCGCTAGTTCTGTACAGGCATGGCAGCAGCGGTGGGAACAAGGATGCAAGCGAAGGATTCAGAATGTTGAAAGGTACGAAGCATGCCACTGGTAAGCGGAGCAAACGGTGATCAGAAATGTGGCTAAGTGAAATTTGTTTGTGTTTTTTTTTCTCGTTCCGAGCGTCGTTTAGCTTGAGCACTGCTTCAATTGCCCGTTTCGGCTGCTTATGCCACAGTTGTGCGCCTGTTCTGTTTGGCATCTACCAACTCACCAGATTTCAGAAAACGGAATACGGTTGCTGTTTCGAACTTCCTACATTTGGTGCAATGGTAGCTTAATCAGTCTGCTCCAAGTGTTCACATTTCGTCTCACAATTGCCCTCCCTTCAGCCTAGCAACGTCTGTTGCGACATTCTGCCGATAATTAGCCGTGTGCGACTCGTTATGCGGGGACGATGTTTTTATCAAAACATCTGACATGACTCACCATCCTAATTTGTTATGACATGCTGTGTTGTCACGCTACAACTATGACAACACAGATTTGAAAAACAACTATGATAACACAGATTTGAAAACACAACTATGATCAACAGAACTCTGGCAACACACCTCTGACAACAGAACCCTGGCAGTACAACTCTGACAACACAACTCTGACAACAGAACCCTGACAGCACAACTCTGACCCGTATCCCAACCGAACGGTTGTGAGTTCCACTCTCACCTGTCACTACTCTTCGCCCGCAATCAATGGTCGTGAGAGAGTGACAACGTTATATAACCCAACAGTGAGCGCGTCCCAAAGCCAATGGCCACCTAGTCACTAGCGTGCTCGCCACCTACAGCCGCTGGTGTATATCCTTCACGGATTTTCCATGTGGGAGCGGCTGTGGTCTGCCTTCATCATCACTGGACGACGGTACAACACCCGTTTCTTGCCTACGGCACAGCTCTTTGTGATTCCAGAGTTTTGCACTTTCTTTTTCCCATTGAGCGCCCTTGATGCTGCCTTATTCTGATGGCAGTGATGCAACCCGGCCCATGGTGCAGGCAGCCCCAGAAAGGCGATTGTGGTCTCCCCAGTACATGGGGAACGTCATAATTGCACACGGTTGGATGACGTTGAAGACATAAGAGATTTAAAGCCACCATTCATACTTGAACTATATATTTTTATATATTTTGCAACTCGATTCACTTACGACATGACTATGCGCATTATATCTTCGAACTTTTGCGCGTAAGTACGGAATTCTTTGTGAGCCTTTGGTTTATGGTCCCAGCTTCCGAGGTCCAATTATATTCAACTCGCTGATGTCGCTCTTCACAATGCACTACCTGATGAACTTTTGGCTCGGCCAAAAGGGCGAGGGTACGGTCTGGTGCTTTCCCTCTAAAGACCTCATTGAGCGAAGAGGGAGAGTCCTGTGGCTGTCGCTCCGACGAATAGCAACATACATAATCCGTTGTAGAGTCGCAGCCAAGGCATCTTGAGGGCCACATGTCAGATTCCCTAGAATAATAGGATAGTTCCCCTCCCTACAAGCATTAGGCTTGGGATTTGTTCTATGCGCGTTCAATCAAGCCGCTCAACAAACAACACATACCGCCGAGGCCAGGCCTGAACCAAGCTGGAATGCTGGTGGTCATTGGCCTGCCATCTATTGAGAAAATGATGAACTATTCACGGATCATGGCGGCGGATCATTAGCACACTATGGAATCCAGGGCGTCCCCACGGATTTCAGATATGGATTAAAAAGGTTTTTAGGTGGAGCCTTCCATGCAACGCCATAGGTGTAATACTAAACGTCACAATGTGTGAGGTACGCCCGCCTCCCTCGGCCCTGTTGTGGCGACGCCTATTTATGGAATCGACATAGGCGAGGCTTCCCAGCTTATTGGAGGAACTCGAGCCTCCTATCGATTGGAATAATTGCAGACTTTAAAATATATTTGGCTTCCCCATTCCTCCAATGAGAGTCCAATGAGGGTCCCCAAATCATTATTTTTTTAGTGTTCCACTTCCACAAATAAGCCGGGACTTTTTTAGGTGGTAGGTATTATTGGTGTTTTTGATATCTCCAGTTATCTGTCTCTCTAGTTTCCTCTCCCCTGACCCTATGCTCTGCGTATTTCCAAATTGTGCAACAACATGGATCCATAAATTCTGGGAGATTTCAGTAAGTGCCACCGGCATAACTTTATTTAGACTGATTAAGAAGAAACGTTTGCGACCATTGCCATGTGCGCTCTCATTTTGTGTGCAGTAGGTGTGCTCAATGCGTCCCATCGGTAAATCCAGATAACTTCGGTGAACCCAATCTCGGCATTCAAAAGGAGCAATAATTCCCTCAAAAGTGCATAAAATGTCATCCGATACCGCATGTCGTTGTCGGTCTCCACACACACACACAAAACAGCCTTTTAAATATTCCATGCTGCCTACCTTTGACGGTCAGTAGTTTGTTCATATCCTTTTATCCTTATATCTAATGGTTGGTTGGTTATTGGTTTTACGACACATCGACCGTTGAGTCATGCAGCGTCGCCAATCTCTCACGCCGATTGGTCGCGAGCGAGGAGTAGCGACAGGTGAGACTCGAACCCACAACCTTTCGATTGCGAGACGAGCAGCTTACCCCCAGACTACTCGTCCCCTTATCTAATGGACGACTGCTGTCGAGTAGCCCCTGGTCATCTCTCTTTTTAATATATTTGCTTGCTTCTACATATATCCCGGCTTCTCACATCCCTCCTCACTTAACCGTCCTGCGTTTGGCATCTAGTCATCCCTACCTTTCTGAATCCAATGTTTATTCCATTCTCTTTTTCCCATCGTTCTCCAATGGCCAGTCTGTCGAGAACTCTCTAACGCTCTTCTGTCGTGTGAATGCATAACATATATGCAGTTAGTTCTCTATTTCTTTTAAGACACTCGATGTTACGGCCGTCACTAGGGGCACCCCCGGGCAGCTCATTCCGACTTAAGTCCGGTTCACACCGCCACCAGTCGGGATGTTCGGTTGCTCGACCGACATCTTTTACCTGGTATGATAAACATCACCTCCAAAAGAATACGACATTACGCTTGTGATGTTGTTCTAAGGTGTTGACCTCACCAAGATGTCTTCCTTTGTTCAATCGTCTGCTTCTTGGATCAGTTTTCCAACAACAACACAATCAACGATGTGTGGCAACTGTTCGCATTTCTCCACAAATCAATTGGTGTAGTTATACTGAAAATAAAAGAATTAGAGATGTACAAATCACGAAGCAGGCACATTCCTGTGGGATTGTTTCAGTCACTTCAAGCATTTTGTGTGAAACTGCCCATCACGTCCACAGAGATAATCATCTTATTGTAGAATCCATCAAAAGAGATTGTGTGTTTCTGCGGCGTCCCAGCTGGCCACCACAGGGGCCAGAGCAGGCGCCGAGCACGTCCATCCTGCTCCTGTGGTAGGGAGGGGCCCAGAGGCAGGTCGGTGCAAGTCGGTCAGACGGTGTCCCAAAATTGTAAAATATATTGATGAGTAGGATGCACCCGAGCCTTGGCGTGCACCTTCACACTCAAAGATGCGCCTCTGTCTGAATAATTCGACGGGGAACACTCGAGCACACCGAAAGGGCCCCTTTTACTTTGAGAGGGGTCCCTCTGGATGGAAAATTGTATGGGGATGCACTCGAGCATTCCCAAAGTGAAGCCTTTTCCCGGCCGAAGAGAAGCTAATTTTCACATGGGCACATACCTTCAGTGCCACCTCCACTCCTACCTCCAAGTACCTTCGCAGTGGTGCCCCTCCGAAAAAAAAATGGTGGCCCTTCAGACAAGTGCCCCGTGACAACTCTTGAATCCGCCCCTGGCAGAAGTCCGCGGCGCTGGTATGGTATGGTCGGTGCGGCAAGTATGGTCTCCGCGCTGCATATATCAGAATGTTGAGTTTTGAAAATTGCTTTTTGCATATCCGCGTCCTTTTCACGGGGGCTCCCACGTGGTGCATGGCCCATCACCAGATGCCCAATCTTCACAATTGAGAACAATTATTTTCCGATATATTTTTGGTTGCATGTGTGATACCTTCTATTATATTATCCGTGACTTGTACTATTATAATGACTAATTTGTCTATTTCACAGACACTTATACTTGGGAAATGACAACGTCCACGTATTTTACCATGCACGACATATAGGGCAGGAGAGACATCCGAAATGGATACTTCTTAGAACAGCTACAGAAAACAACAAAATAGTACAGAAGCAGCGAAATATTGCACATGCAGTGCCTTTAGTATACGTCAAGTTAAAACAATTCGAATTCTGTAATATCAGCAAATTAGACAGCCATACAGAGAGTGGTGCACATATGATGCCTTGCACTGTGCATGCCTGCTGTTTTTCAACCTTCTCGTTCACAACCGCACTTGCTCGCATGCGGCTATGTTTTGTTTCTAGCACTGCGTTTCCCCTGCCAATGTCCCCCGGCTTCTTTTCCTAGATAGTTGTGCAGCCTCACACCCTCAGTACGACTTCAAGATTGATAGTCCACGTAGCAAGTGTGCGCTAGGACAATACAGGCAGCAAGTGATTTGATTTTCACGTCGGTGACGAGGGACCCAATTCCATGTCTACAACATTTGGTCTGCTACTTGAGTTTAGAATCGCTACGAGACATGTATCGAGATTCCTTGTATCACTCACGATGACTGTTTCATTCAGTCACATCATACCCTTACTAGTATGGCATTGGTACTGGTAACGGGGTTGTGGTTACAGGGGTATATGATCGGTTACAGGGGTGTGACATGGTCACACGCGTGCTTTTGTACATCTTGGTGTCGTAGTCTGGCATTGCTGAACGCGGCAGATGGCAAATGACGGTGGTCTTCCTAAATACTTATGAGTTGTGTGTTATGTGCTCTGAGGTTATGCAAGGTAGATGCGTTATAATATGTTGTTCATCAGGGAATTGTGCAATAGCCATCACCCCTTCATACTTTCATGACGTGTTACTAGAATGTGGAGGTCAGAAAAGGCCTGGTTTGATTTAGCTTACCAGATATCGTCATACATAGCACGTATTCTTCTACATACGTTTCTCACGCAGTGTTCACCTTAGGTGTTCACACTGGCTGTTCAGGAGTCAGCGAGCGTTGCGAGCGAGCGCTGTGATACTCAATCAGTGTTCCTTGCTTGAATTTGGAGAATGTCTGGAACTCTTCCTCTTTTCAGTTGATGATTGGATGAACTAACGTGAAAACGGTGCGTTAGATTTAACTGGCAACTGCACCTGATAAGTATTAAATATTGTCGTTATTTTCACCACCAAGAACACATTAATATGACCTCAAATCAATCAACATGTTGCAAATACTAACTGAACATTATATATTGAATGTCCGAACACAGTCTGATCCACTGTCCCAGTTTGTGTAATGCAAGTTGGTATTACCGGAGACTGATTCCCAAGTTGGGTGTGTTTCTGTGGGTCTTGCCTACAAATATTAATATTAATAATATATTATTAGTTCGTCATCCATCACGCATGTGTGTGGGTGAGCTCATAGATTGTAAGGTAGCTTTGCTCGTTGATATATGCGCAACGTACGAAGCATGCCTTGTGAAATATTGCGCACGGATAGAACGGAACATTTCGAAAATTTCACTCGCTGTTCTTTTGTTGGGTTTCTTCAGTCTGAAAATGTCCTATCTCTTAAGTGACAACCTAATGTTCTAGAAGTATGGTTGCATTTTTATCTTTATCTTGAGCATCACATCAATTGCAAATTCTTCCGATCAGCAGATTAAGTGGTCTAAATGTAGCCTATGAACATAATTGAGGCCAGGTTCGAGTGACAAGCACATCTGAGGGCCTCTCGCATACCGCGTATAAGAGAAGGGGGGGAGGATTCGGCCCCTGGCCCTAAAATTTCAGTTACTACTGAAGCTATAAGCACAACACGTGGTAGATACATTACGGATTTTGTGAACCCATTTCGGTACAAATTTCATGACCCTAGAGTAATGCCTTCATGGTTAAGTGCGGTCGAGATTGGCCACCGTCGTTACCGCGCCGAGGGAACCTTTGCAACCTCCAATGCCGGGCGACCACCATCCCGGTTGGTCGATTTGGCACCACCAGTTGCTATAATTACTGACGTGTTTCGATTTGTGTTGCAAGGATGCGCTTATCGCTTCCTAACAATCACACGATTACATTACAATCGCCGCCCGTTTATAAGATGACGCTTTAAAAAAACAAAAGGATAGATTACGCCCCCACCCCACTTCCCGGCCCATGTGTTAAACAGCCCACATCTTATAGCTACATCTAGCATGTAGCGCTTTGTCCCCCGTCCCATAATTTTCAGAAAATAACACCAATGCGGACGCCCATCGTGCAGCGACAAATTTTGCAATGTGGCAAAATTTGGCAACCTATGCTCAAGCTGAAATTCATTTCTGCCAATGCAATTCATTTTAGGGTTTACGTGTGCAGGTACGCCCGAATTCAGCGCGAAACGTAGATTTAATATGCAGCGACATTGCAGCCATTACCAATTGTTCCCGTTGGGCTAAGTTTATCCAGGGTATGGATTTGTAGTAGTAGTGGCACTGGTGTCACGGTGTCAAGCTGAAGAATGACTTACCTTTTCCTTCAAGCAATGTTTTGTACCCCGGCACACGCACACTTTCCATTGCACACGTCACACGTCTTCTAAACCGCCGCGAGCACACGCACTTCGACCAAAGTCGCTTCGAAAAGCGCCTGCACTCCACAAACTGTCTTTCGAGCCGCACCAACCAACAATAGAGCTCGTGCTGTTGCGTGACGACAGATGGTTGCGATGGGGTCTTTCAGCGACGGAGATGCGAAAATCAAACACTAAATCAAGGGCTCTTTCAGGGAATTTGATACATACTTCTAGGCCGCACACGCGCACACACACACACATACACATACACACACACACACACACACACACACACACACACACACACACACACACACACACACACACACACACACACACACACACACACACACACACACACACACACACACACACACACACACACACACACACACACACACACACACACACACACACACACACACACACACACACACACACACACACACACACACACACACACACACACACACACACACACACACACACACACACACACACACACACACACACGCACACACACGCACGCACACACACGCACGCACGCACGCACACGCACGCACGCACGCACGCACGCACGCACGCACGCACGCACGCACGCACGCACGCACGCACGCACGCACGCACGCACGCACGCACGCACGCACGCACGCACGCACGCACGCACGCACGCACGCACGCACGCACGCACCACGCACACATTTATATATATATATATATATATATATATATATATATATATATATATATATATATATATATATATATATATATATATATATATATATATATATATATATATATATATATATATATATATATATATATATATATATATATATATATATATATATATATATATATATATATATATATATATATATATATATATATATATATATATATATATATATATATATATATATATATATATATGTATATATATATATATATATATATATATATATATATATATATATATATATATATATATATATATATATGTATATATATATGTATATATATATATATATATATATATATATATATAGATATATATTAATATTAGCGTATGTTTATGTTGTTCATTATACATGACCGAATTTTTGTTTGTACACGATGTCAATTAGAAAGGTTAATGGAGTTAAAAGAACAACAATTGTTAAAAGAGCCTGGTCCACAGAAGGCAACATGGTCGAAACCAGGATGTGATCGTTCCCGCCACTGCGATGCCAGTGCATGGTCCCGAAGAGTGGCGGAATAGTTTCCCTGCCCGGTATGTCCAGACAGGTTTGAAAGTAAAACGAAGACGTCCAGCCGCTAGGCTGGCGGACGTGAACGGCGCCAAATCCGCACAAATGCGGCCGGCACCTGCGGTTTATTCCGTAATAATCCCGTAAGTAGGGTGATTTGCTATTGCATCTGGAATTGAGATGTCTTCGTTGAAATTGCGAATGCGTTGCGACATGGTTATCCGGCAACAGCTCTTTTGCTTATGCGTGGTCGTCGCACGTGCTGGCCGACTCATTGGGAGACGACTCGGCGGCTGGCCTGGCCGATCCAGTCATGTTTCTCACACCACCAGCCGTGGTGAGCTGGTGCTGTTCACCACTGCAGTGGTGATGTGGTGCTGCCCACCAGTGGTGATGTGGTGCTGCCCACCAGTGATGGGTGGTGCTGCCCACCAGTGGTGATGTGGTGCTGTCCACCGGTGGTGATGTGGTGCTGTCCACCAGTGATGATGTGGTGCTGTCCACCGGTGGTGGGTTGTGCTGCCCACCAGTGGTGGGTGGTGTTTCCCACCAGTGATGGGTGGTGCTGCCCACCAGTAGTGAGGTGGTGCTGCCCACCAGTGGTGATGTGGTGTTTCCCACCAGTGGTGGGTGGTGTTGCCCACCAGTGGTGATGTGGTGCTACCCACCAGTGGTGATGTGGTGCTACCCACTAGAGATCATGCTAAGCAGCAATGGGGAGTTGAGTAGTGGATTAGAGGAGGAAATTGATGATCATCATTTTCGTCAACTCCCACTCCACACCCTTTACCCCAATAGAACCACCCCAAATGACGCATCTGTGATTTTCCAAGGAATTGGATTTTCTCAAGTGAACCGTTAAAAAAAAATGAAACAAATAGGCCGGTAGATGAGAGATACCCCATCTACCAGCCGTATTTCGGAATGCCTGACGTCTAGGGAAACTTACTCCTTAACTCCACCATTTAAGCTTCCTACGAAATTACTATGCTGTCCCTATTGGTAAATATTGTCACCCAATCCGAATTCAAGTCATACATGTCCAAAAATGTTTATCTGCGTGGAAAACATCCTACACTTTCATCGAGGTCAATGACATTACAAGCCTTCGCGAAGTTACTCGTGAGATGGTGGTGTTCCGAAAATAACCAGAAATATCCAACTCCGTTGGCGGCTTGGCAACTTTACGCCACTTAGACAGTGAAAATATGAATTATTATAACCATAGTAACCTGAAATGTCGACCATTAGACACACGTTTCTTTATCCCATTTCCGGCTGATTGGTAAATATGCTACTATTGCTGCTTGCTGTATGCCAATACTGCGAAGTGTCGCCTGTCGGAGGTTCCTCGTGTTGTCATATCTGCAGAGAGGTCCGGCCACCAATGAGCACCCGAGTAAGTGGCGACGTCACCAATGAAGAATGTCCGACCGCTCGCCTCGCCTGCGATACGATCTGCGCCCGCCCCGGCCAGGACGGGCGGGTCTGCCTGCACCGTCACATGCCCCGGCGACGGCGAGTAACGCCTTCCCTCGGTATCATGCGGGGGTCGGCAGGTATGCGCGTAATCTGACAGATGCCTATCCGTTGGCTGCGTCGAAATTCGAGCCAATCAGCGGGCGATCTGGCGGCGGGATTATCGGCGAGGCGCTGGACGGTGAAAGTCGCCCCCCCCCCCCCCACTCCCGAGCTGACCGACACGGCCCTGCCAGCTGCATATCGTGGCTTCCGCCGACGGCGTGTTGGCAGCTGGGGTCCTCAGCTGTTCACAGCTGGGGTCCATGGTCCTTAGCGCTGTAGCCGCCCACTTCCGTTGGCTGTCATAAGTGTGTGAATATCCGACGGTGAAGCCCAGCTCGGATGGCGGGACTTGACTGGCCCTCGCTCAGGTGACGGGACTTGACTGGCCCTCGCTCAGGTGACGGGACTTGACAGACCCTGGCTCAGGTGACGGGACTTGACAGACCCTGGCTCAGGTGGCGGGACTTGACAGACCCTGGCTCAGGTGACGGGACTTGACAGACCCTGGCTCAGGTGACGGGACTTGACTGGCCCTCGCTCAGGTGACGGGACTTGACTGGCCCTGGCTCAGGTGACGGGACTTGACAGACCCTGGCTCAGGTGGCGGGACTTGACTGGCCCTCGCTCAGGTGACGGGACTTGACAGACCCTGGCTCAGGTGGCGGGACTTGACAGACCCTGGCTCAGGTGGCGGGACTTGACAGACCCTGGCTCAGGTGACGGGACTTGACTGGCCCTCGCTCAGGTGACGGGACTTGACTGGCCCTCGCTCAGGTGACGGGACTTGACTGGCCCTCGCTCAGGTGGCGGGACTTGACAGACCCTGGCTCAGGTGGCGGGACTTGACAGACCCTGGCTCAGGTGACGGGACTTGACAGACCCTGGCTCAGGTGACGGGACTGGACTGACCCTGGCTCAGGCGGCGGGACTTGACTGACCCTGGCTCAGGCGGCGGGACTTGACTGACACTGACTCAGGTGGCGGGACTAGGTGGCGGGACTTGACTGACCCTGGCTCAGGTGGCGGGACCAGGTGGCGGGACCAGGTGGCGGGACTTGACTGACCCCGGCTCAGGTGGCGGGACGGCGCTGGTCCTCCCACAAGGCAAAGATCCGGGCGAAAACGTCACCGCACGACCGCAAGGTGACGCGTGCTATCGCTGCCAGATGTGGACGTATGGAGTGGTGTTTGTGAACATCCAAATTGTTTTCCGAATAGATTAGCTTCCAAATAAAATAGCTTCAGAGGGTATGGTGAAAATAAAATGGTGTGTGATCGAGCAAGCACTGAGACATTCTAGTCGTCCTTGCATTACCCAGAGCTGTCAGCTGCACTGCACCTCGAATCGTTCTCACAATGCCCTCAGTTCCGGAACCTGCTCCCAGCATAATGGAAACTACGAAAGGAAATTAAATCTCCAACCAATTCTCGCCTTCCAAACTGTGGCTCACAACTTCCACTGAGGTCACAACATACGTTATCATATGGCTTGCCTTCTGAGCTACAGATGCTACCAGCGCTTCCGAAACTCGTGCAGAAATGCTTTATGGGGTTCTCGTTGGCAGTCAATGTGCCCTTGTCATCAAGCAGGGCGCCCTTATCCCCAGCCAAAGCGCCCTTGCTATCAGTCAGGGAGTGCTCGTTATCAGTCAGGGCGTCAGCATTATCAGTCACCGCGCCTTAATTATCAGTCAGGGTGTTATCATCATCAATGAAGGCGCCCTGGTTATCGGTCAAGGCGTACTTGTTGTCAGTCAGGGCGCCTACGCTCGTCATCAGTCAGTGTATGAGTATGTCTACCAGTCGCTATCAGTCGCAAGATTATATTGAGCCCAGCTGTAGGCAAAATCGCATTGTTCATTAAACGCAACAAGTTTCCAACGCGTCCCTTGGAGTGTTTTCAGGGGACTGTTTGACGCGACATCAAATTCGATACCGAAGCCGATATTTGTGTGAAACCGGGCCCAGTGAAAAAAAGCTATTACTATTCAAAGTTGAATATTCCTTTCGATGCATGATCATGACACACACACATGACATCGATACATTCGGTTAAAATGAACGGAAAAAGATTGTAAAACTTACTCTATCACAATCAATTACGGCCTTTCCGTGACACTATCATGATCGGTTGCGGCGTCTTTGTGACTCGGTCATTATCAGCTACGGCCGCCTTCCCCGGCTAGCAGAGGTCCGCGAGGCAGAGGTTGGAGAGCAGCCATATTCCTTGTTCGGTCGCATTAAATGCGACAGGGGCGGGCTTATCGGCAGCGGCTGACACAAAGCGCAGCTGACGTCGCCCGTCAATGGCGGCTGGATGCTTCCCCACCCGCATGCTTTTTTCGTCGCCGAGTTTTGACACACAAAAGCCAGAATAGTGCAAAATCTGGCGAAACTAGATTCCTATCCAGAATGCTGTAAACCAATGAGGTTTCTTCTAGAAATATTGCATTAAAATCGTCATGGTTGACATGTTGATGGCATTATATCATAGCCTGCTTGGCAATTGTAAGTGGAAGTCGTGTTAAAAATGGATCATAAACACAATATGATATTACAACACTAGCATAGGATGTGACAATCGTGACGACAGTGAGACGAAGTCAAACAATACATATTGAATGGAATGCAACTAATGCAAATAATAATACTTAAATAACACATGTAATAATGATCATGTTAGCGAAGAGGCTCATGATCTCATGATCAGGCTCTGGCTCAAGAGGCTTCAAAGTCTCAAGCAACCTGCTGGCCGCAAGGTGTAAGGTTTTGGTTCCAGTGTGAACTACGCTTATCCTATTTGTATAGTGTTATAGTGTTTGGTGGTGGGTGGATAGGTGGGTATCTAGGTAGTCGCTCAACTTCGTGCAATCCCCATTGCTTCATTGATTTAACCCCCTAATCAGGCTGAAGCTGAACAATTGTTCCTATGGTCATACACTAGATACAACTGGTTTTTCAAGTTGTCAAGGCTCTGACTGCCTAGGTGCAAGCATTGGTGTTTGGGGTGCCTGGCATGGCAGCTCAGGCTAATGTCTCTGCACCTTCCCCTGCTGAGAAGTTCAGGTTTGAAATGCATGAGGAATTGAGGCATATGGAGGAGTGAAAGAAGAAAGGATCAAATAATATTCAAGATCAATAATCTAGAACACGATGGCTTTATCACCAATTGTTTGACAACCAAAGCAGATGCAGGTTGCTGGATGTTATTGCTGTTCACACATTTGCCACATGCATTTGAAATCTGCTTATCTTCTGCAAAGCAAAATGAGAGGTTTGGCTAGGTTAGTTTATTTGTGGGAAATGTGAAACATTCTGAGAGCACTTTCAATCTGCAAAGAATCAAAAGGGAATTTTGTCTGGTTGTCAGGTTAGTTTTTCAATGATATTTGTTCTGAGAAGAGGTCAGGCTAGGTTATATTACATTATGCTGCATTGTGCTATTTTGGGTTTGGCTGGTCTAGGCTAGGCAAGGCTGCACTATTATAGGTTAGGCTATAGTGATAATTATGCTGTCATGCTATGCTATATTATGTTAGGTCAGGGTTTTGTGAAACTGCACATTCCATGCTATGTATTACTCATCCACCCTAAAAAAAAACTATCTTTCTTTACTCAAAGATTCTTTTATGGCATTATTTTGTTTGTTGACTAAAAAACATGCATTGGAAATGCATACACTGAAAGGAGTGGCCATGTTGCATTCATTCACATTCATAAACACACATTTTTGCATGTTTGTAGCAAATACGCAAACATTTTTATATAGTAAAGATCTCATCAATGCCCTAAGATGCAAATTTTCCACTTCCTGAAGGCTCCTGTTATAAATCACAAGTCATTGTCTTCAGTATAAATATTCCTGATATGTATGTAAAAATAACATCATAATATATATAAAATTGGTAGATATTTAGTTTCAATGTGTTGTTTCATCTTTTAATGTAACAATAATTTCTCGTATGGTAGTTGGCAGAAACGTCAGTGCATGATATTTTTATGATTTAATTAAACTAATTCATACTGGCACTGTCATGTTTTCAGTTATGACAGGCATGTTAGGCTAGGATGCAACACTTAGCAGCAGTCTGCATGTGGCTATGTGTCCAATACCAGCATGCAAATGCATGGATAACCTTTGAAATGAAGACAACACAAAACTGACACAGCCTGTCCACCATCCATTCTAGATATCACCGCATATATTCTGTGATGCTTCAAATTTAATTTTGATGGAACCTCCATTATGCTCGTAATGCCATTACTTGCCAAGTATGCCTTTGGAGCCAAAACTTGGAACCCAACTGTCAACTGTAAGCAGTGGCGTTGCCACGAAATTCTTCCAGGGGGCAAGATCGAAAGGGGGCCACCAGCTCCCCGAAAAGGTGTATATCTTGTGCTAAGGCCTCATATTGTTTTTAGGCCCTTAGTATGGTTCGGGAATGGGAAACATCATTTCATATTAATGTACTGTTTGTTATGGGCATGGTGTATTATTTACTCAACACGCAAAAACATTTTTTTTTTCGCTGAAAACTGGGACATACCAAGGTATAAATAAGTAAAGTGTGGATAAATACCTCATGAGCAAAACCAATCAACGTCTCAATGCTTTTTCGAACAGAAGAATATTCCCCCTGGCCTCTAGATTGCAGCGAGGCTGATGCTAAGCATATCTTTCAGACATCTCCCATTGATCAACCCACCATTATGTCCTCCAAGAATAACTGAATATAGCCAGGTTCATCACAACTGTTATTTATTACCACCAGCTTGCTAAGCAATCAATTAAGCGATCATTTCTCAGTCCTAGGACGATAATTTCGCGAAGATGACAACAAGAAATGGGTTACATTAGTTTTCTGATCGAATTCTTAGGAATTTCCAAATTTTTCGAACATTTGGTGCTGGTTGCAAGGCACCTGCCAAACAAGTTAAAATAACAAATTCTTCGCGAATTAATTCACGCGCCTGGAATCTCGACCGCAATTTTGTCAAAGGGGACTTATCGAAATGAAATGATTAGTGATCAACTAAATTCTCCTGTGGAGGGGCCTAATCTACCACTATCTTTTCTGATTCGTCGGATTTCAACCCTAACTCCCTCACCCAATTCTACGGTATTATTTTGGTATCCCTTGATAAATCAACTCACACTGCTGAAGTTACACCCATACCACAACAACCGGATCGGTATCCGAAAATGTCAAGCTGGCGCTTGTTGCGAAAAGTCGAGTAATTAAATCCGATCATTAATTTCCTACCTCCAGCATTTTCTGGTAGTTATGAAATCCAAATTCCGTTCAGCTTCGTCGCACCTGATATCTTTGCTGTTATCCTCTCAGAATGGCTGTCGAACCGAGGCCCTTCCTCAGTGTTCTTTGTTGGACCCGCTGCGTCTTTCTGCGCAGCTGCCTAATGCATTTTCAAAACCGCTCATCGTTTCAGTGTTTTGTTGCTTTTTTGGGCACCGATGATTATTTTTCTGTGTCAGGGCGTTTTCGAAGATCCCGATGTCTTCACTTAACGTCCGGTACTTTTGTTCGTTTTGGAACCATGTTGCCATTTGCAGCCCCAGCTTCTTTTCAGGCCCTGGTGGGTCCTTCTGACCTCTGTGTGCCATAAGAGCTTCTTGTGCATTTTTTTAGAGGTCCAGGTATGTTAACGCCCTGTCGCTTTTTGGTAGACTATGTGCGTTTTGGAGGGCCAGTTGTATTGTCGGACCCCGTTATGCTCTTAGGTTCCTTTTGTGTTTTGGGGGGCTTCTGACGCACATTTGTGGTGCTCCAGTACGATGTTGTGGCTTCGGTACGGTGCTACTTAGTCCCAGAGCGATTTATCGCGCCCAGGCGCGTGGTTCTGGGAACCCAACACGAGTTTTCTGGGATCAACGATATTTTTGTGGATTTTTTTTGTTGTTGTAAATTCCGAATCCCGGCCTGACTTTTCGAGTCCCTGGCGCCTCTTTTTTTGTATCTCACCTCGACTTTTTTAGATACGGTATGTTTTTCAGTGCCAGACGCAATTTGTGAAGGCATCTGGTTGCATGTTCGGCGCTCCAGAGCCATGTTCTTGAACAGGACATTTATTTTGTTAAATACGGTCTTGTTTTAGAAGGCTTCACCTTGATTTTTTCAGATACCGATTTCGTTTTTGTGGTCACACTTTTCTTACGTGTGGATCTAAACGCCAATTTTGTGGAGCTTGGACGGGACTACCGATGGGAATTGTGGGTCCCGAGCGCGATATTTTTTAGCACAGATTTGAGTTTGTGGGAAGCGTTGTACTTAGCTGTTGCTCCAACGCGATTTTGGCGGTTCCTATTGCAAGTTTTCGAGCTTCGGAACGAGTTCTCGGGGGCCCGAAATACTTTTTTGGAGATCTCTGCGCGAATTCTGGTGGACTTATGCGAATTTTGGTGGCCCCAGAGCGAGTTTTGGAAACCGGCACGATTCTTGGAAGCTCATGCCTCTCAGGATAGAGGGGGCATTTGCCCCTTTGATATGCCACTGCGGCCATTGAAGGAGCATGTTTTTGTCTCAGAGTGACATTCCGGTTAATAATTGATTTTTGAAGCAGCTGCAACTTTTGGGGCCCGGCGCACCCTTCTGGGCCTCCAGGGTGATTTTCAGGTGCTGCGACGCGATTTTTTTGTACATAGTCCAGTGTGATCTTTTGGGCCCCGACGTCATTTGCTTGGATCCCTACCACGAGCTTTAGCTGCCTCGACACTTTTTGGGGTCTAAACGTTTTACGTTTTTTGGCGTCATTGTTGGGCACCAGAGTTGGAGTGTGTTTGTGGGTTTTTTTCGTGTGTTTTTGTGAGTGTTCTTCAATTGGACCCATGTCCGGAGTGTTTTTGTTGCTCTGGCTTCATTTGTTTTGGTCCCAATGAGACTGTTGTGGAATGGTATGACCCGTCGTTCCACTATCTATATTTTCATGGTCCGGTCGTAAATGTTTGGTACACACAGGCTCAGCGTGATTTTCAAGGTCCCCGGGCGGATTTTTTTTGGTCCATGTCGTAAATTTGAAACACGCCGGCGCCACTTTTACCATCTCTTAGGGGTTTCTTGCAAATTATAGGCCTCATCTTGCGTCATAAGTATCTCATCCCATTTCATGGAGCCTCTGTGCCGGTTTTCAACGTCGTATGCCTGCCCTCCTCCATATTCATTGTCCTCCTCTCTCGTCTTGAACGACCTTCTCTTACATCCTGAGGCCCTTTGCCATGGCATGGGGCTTCTTCTCATGTCCCAGGAGCATTATCTGCCAAATTAGGGGCTTCATGCCACGCTTCGTGGGCTTCCTCCTTTATCCTGGCAAAGCCTTACCAGTATTGAGGGAATCTTCAATTTTGCAAACCTCACACCCCTTCATACCTGTTACCACTCCCATCTTAAGGGCCTCCTCTCATTCTCTTGGAAATCTATCTGGTCTTCGGGGCCTCATTCAGTCCTGTAGACCTACTCCTTTTTTGGGGGACTCCTCTCAAGTCCGGCAGGGCCCTCATTTCTCTTCTGTAGTCATTTTTCAAATTAGAGGCCTCCTCTCACGGCTTGGGGACCTCTTGCTCTGAGTTTGGTTTGAACTTCGCCCATCTTAAGGGGGTATCCGATCTCCTGGTGGACTCCTCTTCTCTCCCAGGTTCCTCCTCTACCAAATTATACACAACCTTTCTTATCTCAGTGGCCTTGTTATTTCCCGGGGATCTTTTTGGACATTTGTGAACCTTCTTTTCTGCCTGGGAGGTATCTCTCTTATCCAATGGTCTTTCTTTCGAATTTAAGGCCTCCTCGTTCATCATGGGGTCTTATTTCCAACCTTGTGTCGTCCTCTTCCGAAGTAGGTGCCTCCTGCCATGTCTCTGGACCATCCTTTTCCATTTTGGTGGAAGCTTACTCGTTTTGGTGCCTACTTTTGCGTCTCCGAAACCTCATCTCATATCCACTGACATTCGTTTCCGTCTTAGGACCTCCTCTCACTTTTTGGGGCCTCCTACACTCTCCTAGGTGACTCCTTTGTAAAATTATTGGACTCCTTTCACGTCTTGGAGGCCTCCCCATCTGTGTTTGGAGCCGCATTATTCTCTTGGCAAGTTCCTTTTCCATCTTAGTCTTAAATCTTCTCTTCCAGGGTTCTCGTCTTCTAAAATGTGGCCCTCATCTGGCTGGTCTCAGTGGCCTTGTCTCCTTCCTAGGGGGACCTTCTTACCCATCTTGGGGCCCCCTCTTGCGTCCGGATAAATATCTCTTGTCATCATTTTCTATTGTAGTGTTTCTGTTCTATTCTCTTCTCATGTCCTTCTCTTCCATCTTGGGGGCCTCGTTTTCCAATTAAGAATATCTTGCCACCCATAGGAAGCCTTCTCGTGTAAGCCTGGGTGGCTTCTTGCCCGCCTCGGTGGCATCCTTTTCGTCCTGGAGGTCTCTTTTTCGCCCTGGGGCCTCCTTTTCATCCCGGGGGCCTCCTCACAATCTCTGTTCTGGTGCGGTCCACTAATACGCGTCACATCCCCCCACACCGACCCAACCCGGATTTCTTCATAAATTGGTGGACAGGAGCGCCCAGAATCCAATGGCGACACTCACATTTCGATCTGACCAACCGCAGGTGCGTTATAGCCTCAGACATTTTTTTATGGTCACGATGCAGGGTTAACTTTAATTGGCCATAACTTAGGTTATAATCAACATAATTTCATAAACAAAGATATCGCTGGATTCGTAAGAGACTAAAGATCACGTTCCAGAGCTTTATTTATAAAGTTGACAAATTCTTCTTTTTTTTGGTCACGTGATATCATACCGACCGCATGGAAAATATCCAGTTTTTAAATTTTTGCATTGTTGTGTAGTATGTTGTATTCGACCACAAAAGATATTGAATTTTTTTTTTTATAGATTTTCTATTAAAAATCAGAGTATGGAGCGATGACGTCATCAATGGCACCCGATTGTGGGCCACTCAGGGTTGAAGTCAGTTTGATTCGTGATCTCGTAGCCTTGCAACCTCCGATGACCTCTGGTGACCTTATCTGATCTGCACTTTTCTTCTATGAATTTGACTGACATTTGGTGACCTCCTAGGGGTCATTTAAGCAAAGACTTGACCTTTAACATTTATTGACGGGAGAAGGGAGATTATAGTTCTTTGGGGATGCTGAATTCGAATAAAGTGGCATATTCAATCGTTTGAACGCTAATAATCAAGTCCAATAAACGTCCGCATTCCAGATATTTAGTCATTATTAACAGATCGTTATGGCTGGAAGGACAACGGTAGATCTCGCCAATATTTTTGGTGGTGGTCGTGCATGTGGGTATACAGGAAAATATACACTGGTCTGTATACAGACAGGTTTAGTGACAGGTGCAATGCATTGTTCTATGAATACATGCTTCACTGGAGTGGCTACCTAGACACTGATCCATCATTCAACGGCAGACATTGACGTGGCGCCCCTGTTCGCCCGACAGTTCGGCCACACTCATGGTGGTAGTATTTACCGGCACGAAGCAGTGCAGAGACTGTGTTCCCTGGACCGTCAGAGCTTTGGCGAAGCGGCTCTTTAGATCATGAGCTGTGGATTCAATATCGACTTGGCTAACGAACAAAAAGACAATTGATGTTTGGAATTTTTCGGCCAGGAAGGTGTACACTTCTGAGGCTGTCGTGATCTGATGTGTGCGCGGACGGCAGAGACTTTCTCTCGCAGTCGCTCGTTTCATTGTGCTGCCGATGCCGTCACACGCCCCCTTCCCATGAGCTGTTCCAAAGAACTGCCAGGCGCATTTTAATCCAAAGTCTGTCTCGTGCTGGCAGATGTTAATAAAGGTGAAACGATTTTTGTACTGTCACGCGCAACCATCAGAAAAGTAATGAATTTTAGACAGATTGGTGATCCGAGTCTTCAGTTCCGGGATAAGTTTGTTTTCTCAAAAAGACATGAACAGCAGTCGCGTTATGTTTTACCGAGTTTGACACGACGCAAAAGCTCTGATGGACCGTAACATCGTCCTCCGTAACATGGTGCATTGTCCCGCATCCCAATGGTAACTCTGAACCTCGTCCTGGATAACAAAAGTAAAATTTTCCTAAAAATCTCCTACAACTACTCCTTCCCCAGGAGGAAGTGATTCCCTGAAGAATGCAAGTGTTTTGCTCTGGTTAGCCGACACGTAATGATGTTTGGTCAGTTTTACGACTGCACTGCTTAAACTCTGTAGAAATTCACCTCGAGTCTGAACAACGTAATTAGATTGCACCGATCCGTGCTGACCCATTGCTTAAACCGATGTTGTTCATCACTGTCCGCATCATCATCCCTGAATCATGCACCATACACCCATTCATCTCCTATTGGCGAGAGGACGATGTTACGGCCCATCAGAGCTTTTGCGTCGTGTCAAACTCGGTAAAACATAACACGACTGCTGTTCATGCCTTTTTGAGAAAAGAACTAATCCCGGAACTGAAGACTCGGATCCCCAATCCGTCTAAAATTCATTACTTTTCTGATGGTTACGCGTGATAATACAAAAATCGTTTCACCTTTATTAACATCTGCCAGTACGAGACAGACTCTGGATTAAAATGTGACTGGCAGTTCTTGGAACAGCTCATGGGAAGGGGGCGTGTGACGGCATCGGCGGCACAATGAAACGAGCGACTGCGAGAGAAAGTCTCTGCCGTCCGCGCACACATCAGATCACGACAGCCTCAGAAGTGTACACCTTCCTGGCCGAAAAATTCCAAACATCAATTATTTTTTTGTTCGTTAGCCAAGTCGATGTCGAATCCACAGCTCATGGTCTAAAAAGCCGCTTCGCCAAAGCTCTGACGGTCCAGGGAACACAGTCTCTGCACTACTTCGTGCCGGTAAATGCTACCACCATGAGTGTGGCCGAACTGTCGGGCGAACAGGGGCGCCACATCAATGTCTGCCGTTGAATGATAGATCAGTGTCTAAGTAGCCACTCCAGTGAAGCATATATCCATAGAATAATACATTGCACCTGTCACTAAACCTGTCTGTATACAGACCAGTGTATGTTTTCCTGTATACCCACATACACGACCACCACCAAAAATATGGGCGAGATCTACCGTTGTCCTTCTAGCCATAACGATCTGTTACTAATGACTAAATATCTGGAATGCGGACGTTTGTTGGACTTGACTATTAGCGTTGCTCAAACGATTGAATATGCTACTTAATTAGAATTCAGCATCCAACAAAATAACTATAATCTCCCTTCTCCAGTCAATAAATGTTAAGGGTGAAATCTTTGCTTAAATGACCCCTAGGAGGTCACCAAAGGTCAGTCAAGTTCATGGAAGTAAAAGGCAGATCAGATAAGGTCACCCGAGGTCATCGGAGGTTGCAGGGCTACGAGATCACGAATCAAACTGACTTCAACCCTGAGTGGCCCACAATCGGGTGCCATTGATGACGTCATCGCTCCATACTCTGATTTTTAATACAAAATCTAGACAAAATGTCCAATTTCTTTCGAAGTCAAAGACAACATACTACACAACAATATACAAATTTAAAAACTGGATATTTTCCATGCGCTTGATATGATATGTCATGTGACCGAAAAAATTGTAAAATTTGGAAATAAAGCACTGGAACGTGATCATTGGTCTATTATGAACCCAGCGATATATCTTTTTATGCAATTATGTTGATTACAACAGAAGTTATGACCATATAAAATTAACCCTGCATCGTGACCATCAAAAAATGCCTGAGGCTATAACGCACGTGCGGTTGGTCAGATCGAAATGGGAGTGTCAACATTGGATTCGGGGCGCGCAATTACCCCTGTCCACAAATTTATGAAGAAATCCGAAATGGGTCGGTGTTATTTTGCACCCCAGGTGTGACGCGCATTGATGGACCGCACCTTCTATGTCTCTTATAGGAACCTGATTATATTTCCTGGGGGCCTCGTTATCGATCTTGGATCCACCTTGACAGCATCATCTTCTGTCCCGTCGGGCTCCTTGCTCACCTTCCTGTGTTATACCTTTCCGGATAGTGGTCTCCTCAAATTTCAGCCCCCGACGAGGCATCACCTTTATGTGGTGGGGGGTTGCGTGTCTCAAGGATCCGGCGGCCAGACCACCAGGCGGCCGGGGAGAGGTCAGACTAAGAGTGCCTCACTCGTCCTTCCGTCCATACGCTCCCATTCCAATGCCCATCTCATCCCAACATCCATATCCTTCACCTGGCTCTGCAACACCAACTATTCCTACTATGAGCAGGCAGGGCAACTTCCCCGGTCCTGCCCACCAGCTCAGTTTTATCGGGGTAGCCGTGCCCCCTCGGCTCGCCCCCGGGGATGACGGAGTCCTGGAGGTTGAGGTCCCCCGTCGCACGGTGCTAGTTGTGACGGGGGACTAACACACCTCTTTGGTCCCGATGTCCCGGAGGGGCGGGCGGGCCCGTGGGGCCTCACGCGGGCCAAGTGGCTAGTTGACTCGGGCCGGGGACCTAGGATATTCCCCAGTGTTTGCCGGCCCGGCCGGCTGGGGTCAAGGGGTGGGCGGTGCTGGATCCCGGTCGGGGTGGTGAGTATCTCTATCCCGGCCGGGCGAAGGCGCCGCCTGCCCCGTATAGCTCCTCGGGCGCCTGGCGACCTCCCGTCCGCGAGACCCAGGCGTCCCCCCAGTAGGGCCCCTTATGATGGGGCGCCCGAGGAGTGGTAACTAAGCACACTTACATGGAGTCTCACAATCCAAAAACCCACCCTGGGCCTCTAGGGGACCAGAACACCAGTACACACAGCGGAAATCAAGTCACGAACCCGACGCCGGCATAGGCATACCGCCCTGCAAGTTCTGAGGACAACTCGCTAAACAGAGACCGACAACCTAGTCACACGAGTTGGAACTCTACGACAAGGAGATCTATACCACGGATTTTAATATTTGTACCCATCGATACAGAAAAGACATTATCATCTCTCTCGTCCTTCCAGCGTAAGAGAGTGCGACCGGCTCGGGAAAGTTACTCGCTGCGATAAACTACGTGACGGAGGGATAGAAGTGGAGTTACGAAGAGATACGAAGAGGACGCAAGGAGGGCTTTAGGTCTAGACAAGTTCGTATATAGCATACGAACCCCAGACGGCACTGAAGATATCTCTATTCCAATAAAAGTGGAACCACACAGTACAAAGAACTATTGCAAAGGATTGATCAATTGTTATGTTCTCAGGGATGTCTTGTATGCCGAGATAGTCAATGGATTGGCGGAATACGGAGTACTAGAAGCGCAGAGAATGAAGGTGCGAAGGTGAAAGGAACTTCACCCTACTAACAATATCATCATCACCTTTAGCTCCACTGACTTGCCATCAACAGTTCAAATAGGCTACATACGAGTAAAGGTGCGAGTTTTCGTTCTGAACCCTATGAGGTGTTTCCGGTGCCAGCGGTGTGGCCATACAACTAGATACTGCCGCGGCCGCTCTGCGTGTGGAAAATGCGGCTCAGCAGATCATATTACTGAGAAGTGCGAACCGGAGAAATTGTGGTGTGTCAACTGTGGTAGAGCACAAGTGCCACACACAACCTCTGACCGATCTTGCCCAGCATACATAAAGGAAAAAGAGATGCTGTCGTTAAAAAGTACAAGAAATATGTCCTTCCGGCAAGCACGCGAGGCGTATGAGGAAAGCCATCCGAAGGTGGCCTACGCGGACATGACTCGCGGTACCCTGACAAATTTCGCACAGCAGCCCACCAGCGCCACACAACTGCTTACCCAATTGCGTTCGTTCGGTTTCGAGTACACACCCCCTTCCACTGGGTCGGGCACACCTGAGGTTCCACCCACATTCCCATCGACTACGCCGGAACAGGCCAGAGCAACACCACCCATAGCGCCCCACGGCATTCTGAGAAAGTTTCTGGGCCTGAGGCACAAAAGAAGGGAGAGAATTGGATTCTGGTACAGCGTGCCAAGAAAAACGCCAAACCATTGAATACCTCATCCACCTCTACTTCCACATCAAAAGTAACCCATTCCACCTCCGCATCATCACAATCCACCCCTCGCCCTCCTCCTCCCCTGCCCCGCCCCTCCAACGGTCTACGGTGTGTCATCGTGACGCATCCCCGTCATGCCTCCAACAGGGGCACGAGACCCGGCGGCCGGTGTTCGCCAAACAGCCCCGGACCTGGGATTGGTGGGGCGCGCGAGCGCAACACGTCTCCGAGTGTGCGACCGAGAGCCCATGTTCCACAGGTAGCCGCTCAGCCCGCGTCGGTACCTGGAGTTTCCTCAGCTGAGACTGAGACATTACGTTCCTGAGTAGCAACTATATGTGAGAGGTATAAATTATACGTCATCTGAAAGCTTGTTTCACGGTATTTTGATAATCATTGTAGGCTTTTACATGAACGTGTTAGTTATTGTGTAAAATGGTGCTCCGAAGAATCGCGCCGGTGTTTCGAAAAATGCGCCAGCCTCCCTAGATATCCCACTAGGGCCGCCAAAAATCGCACATGCGTCCTTGAAAATCGTATTGCGGGCCCAAAAAACTTGCAGAGGCCCATGAAAATCACATTGTGCCCCGAAAAAGAAATCGGTCCGGATCCCTAAAAATGAGACTGCGGATAAAACAAGTGGAACCGGGCTCCAGAATATATGTCTGGGGCCTCCAAAAAGTCGAGCCTGGCTTCTTAAAATCAGCAACCTTAAAAGGCCCGGCCGGTGACCACGCAAATAACGTCGAGGGATTGCGGGGAAAAAATCGGGTCATGGCTCCTGAAAACCATACTGGGGGCCCCAAAGCCGTGCCATAAAATTCACGTTTTGGGTCACGGTCCTGGGAATCACGATGTGGGGCAAAAGAAGTCGGGCCGAACGCCTAGAAATCATGCTGGGGCCCGAGAAATATAACTGGGGCCCTTGAAAATGACGCTCGTGTAAAAAGTAGTTACGGGTTACGCACTGGTGGATCTAGACCACAGGTTTGGGGGGCCAACTTTCAGATTTGGGTGTCAGCCCCCGCCCCCCCCCTCCAATGGTATGCCTAGGATTTCCATGAGCGTGTTGGAATGGATTTGGAGGGTGCCCATCCCGCCATTACTTTTGGTTTAATAGCAATTCTGGCAAATGCACTGCAGTATACACTCGGCCCCTGTCAATGTCCATTGGCAGCCGGGGACGTCATCTGGGCGCTGATTTGGGTTCAGCAGATTATCACGACAGCAAGAAATGGTACTTTTCCGCGTACGTTCCTGACTAACAAGTATACGTGAGTGGTGCAAATTATACGTCACCTGAAAGCTTGTTTCATGGTATTTTGATAATCATGGGAGACTTTCACATGAATGTGTTAGTTATTGTGTAAAATGGTGTTATTTAGACCCATGCCATATCCATCGACACTATTTAACTTAAGCGGGGTGAGCGACTCGGTGTGGGTTGCGCAGTTGGTAGCGCGTCAGTTTGCCGACTAGGAGGTAGCCGGGTCAAAGCTGGATGCCGGTAGTGTTCTGTGCGCGTCGTGGTAAGTCCTTCTTATAAGCGACAGTGAATTAAGGCATTGTTCGCATGGGACGCTACTTTGCATAAAGAGAAGGGAAATACGCAGATATTCTGCAAGGCTGGGGTTCGGCCACCTTATATTAATGGTTGGGCACTTTTTCTATTCAGCCAGGCATAGGATGTACGGAACACTTCCACCACTTATGGCAGTGTCCATGCTCACAGTCCGTTCCTGGCACTGGCAGCGGACTATAGTGGGTGGGACAGGACACAGGTCCCCTTGAATTGAATCATTTTGGCCCTACGGCAGTGCGTCGCAAATATTGAGTTAAAACTAAGGTCGCTTTTCCCCCTTCTACCAGTTTGCACATGTGTACCTAGGCAAAGCTAAAATGAGGTTGGAATAAGTTAGGCATTTCTTTGACTTATATTCATATATTTAATATTCATATTCATATATGTAATGTTAAATATATGAACAGTGCATCCAATCTCATCCCTTGAATATCTTTGCTATCATATATGCAACAATGCTGGACAACAATGCACAACAATGCTGCAATGCCGACCAACATTAGTCCCTGTTCCTCGAGGTATGTAGTAGTATATTGAGTTCTCCATATTCATGGCTTTTCAGCACTCACGTCAGTACATGGTTCAATCATAAAAGAGACACTCGACTTACGAAAAACACTAAATGACGCAAAACGTGGATGAGAAGAGATAAAATGATAAAGCACGCGATCAAATACGCCACTGAGCATCAACTCTCCTATTCCACGTGCTGGCCGCCCGATACAGAAAGCTGCGCCTCGCAGCTTCCGTATTTATGCGGGGCACCTCTAATTTGTTCGCGTCAGTTCCACGAGTGCTCCTACTGGAAATTTCGGAGCGGAACTTAATGCTGCTAGCCAATGTAAGGGGGACAGATGTTGCAAGCAGTCTTCCAACCATGGCCAAATCGTGCTGCTGAAGCATGTTGTCGAACTTCAGCCAATCCAGGGCCTCTAGCGTCGCTGTAATGTGCTCTCGTCGACTTAAGCCAGAGACGATACGTGCGCCGAAATTGATGACCTTTTGTATTCGGTGTTTCTGAGCTTTGTTGCAGCTCCCCCAAACAGATATATTGTAATAGATATGGGGGAAAACTAATGCCTGAACCAGCAACTTTTTCGTTTGGGGGGAATTTTGTGCCGTAATTTTGACAGTCCGACGAGAACACAGTAGCAGCGGCGAGTTACTTGGGATATCTGTTTTTCCCATGACAAAGCTGAATCTACATATATGCCGATAATTTTGGCGTGCGGCGCGGACTTGATTTCGTTGTTCCCAAATGCGATAGAGAAGTTTTCGTCCAGTTTCAAACGCCGAGGTTTTACAACTATTAACTCCGTTTTGCTAGGGTTGATTTTGAGCCGATTTTGGGTAAACCAAGTTAGAGCCATGCTCAAGGTGTGCTCTACTCGTTGTTTTAATACTTCCAAATTTGCAAGGGTGTCTGAGTCCAAAAATTGTACGTCATCAGCGTAGGCGACCTGTTTTCCGTCTGGGAGATGAGATCCAAGGTCGTTCGTGAAAATCAAATATAATTTTGGACCACATAGAGAACCTTGAATCACACCGTGGGTTACTGGTAGCGCCCCAACAGAGCTGCCCTGAATTGTTTGCGTTCGACCATGCAGCCAATCCTTAAACCAATGATCGTCAATGCCATACCAACCCATCTTCTCTAACAGCCGACCGTGTTCCACAGTGTCAAACGCACGAGACGTATCCGCTGCTAGGAGGGTCGCCACAAGACCACAGTCGATACTTGTTGACAGAAAATTTACGGTCTCTAACATTGCTGTCTCTGTAGAATGCCTACTTCGAAAACCGTGCTGATTTTGGCGTAAAATATGATTGTTTTCCAAATACGTGGAAAGCTGGAGACAAACCAATTTTTCGCAAAGCTTGCCAACAACGCTCAATATCGATATTGGTCTAAAATTCCCTGGGTCGCTACGATCGCCCTTCTTATACAGCGGCAAAACGCTCGCCTCCTTCCATCCGGCTGGAACGTCACCAGTGCGCAGTGAACTATTCACTACGTGCAGCAAATGTGGCCCTATTACGCTAGAGGTCATCCTCAGCATTTCGATAGTTATTCCATCATTGCTACAAGCACGCGAATTCCCCATCGTCTTAAGCGCAAATGAAAGTTCGGGAAGTGTTACAGTCCTAACTCTAAATGCACTACTGCATACGCGAGGCGGCCGTGGGGAGAGTGGCTCCCCTTGCGGAGCAGCGGCCAGTGCAGTGGCGACATCTGCACCAGCGCTGACGAAATGCCGGTTCAGCCTCTCCGCCCAGGCAGGGTCGCTGTGTGCTGGTGTGTCCATTCTGGGCTCCGGTTTCTTAGATGCCAGCAGGAAGCGCCGAACGTCTGTCCAGGTTTTTGTCCTAGAATTTCGGTAGGAAAGAGCGTAAAACTCTGAACAGGCTATGTACTGTGCCCTTTTGACCGCGTTTCGGCTGTCCTTGTACATCTGCTGCATCGTCACGTTTTCTGGATTCTGGTCCCTGGCCTCACGCGCTCGGTCGCGACTCTGCATAGAGTTTCTGAGCTCGTCGTTGTCGTGTAGCCACGGGCATGGCGGGTGTTTGAGTTTAACATCCCGGAGAGGCATGTGTACATCAATCCGGGGCTGCCACACAGCACGCCAGGCGTCCCACTTCTCTGCGGTTGTTTCAGCAGCGTAAACTTGTCCCCAGTCGGCCTGCAGTAAGTCGAGGCACAGGGCATCCTTGTTGACGTTTCTGGATGACCGGACTTTGATAACCTGCGCTTTGGGGCGCACACGTTTAACCGAGACGTTGACAGCGACGAGGTCGTGGTCGCTGAAGGTGCATTTCACGACACGTGGATCGGTCGTGAGGTCAGGTCGCGTCGTGATAATGTGGTCGATGAGGGTGGCCGTAGTCGGGGTGGTACGGGTTGGCGCGCTGATGAGCTGCTGGAACGCAAGCTCCTGAAGCATCGCATTGTACCGCTGAACCCCTGTCGCATCTGGTTGGAGTAGGTCCAGGTTTATATCACCTAGCACGTAGCACGGCTGATTCTTGGTGAGCACATGCGTTAGCTGATGGTGAAGGTCTTCCAGTGTTGGAGCAACTGGCGCTTTCGGTGGTCGATATAACACACCGAGTATGAACGGAGATTTGCCTGGGAAACGTAGCCACAGACTTTCTAATGGAGAGCCAGTAGTGGGTACCGCCAGCACTTCAGCGCGCGATGTGTCCCTGTATAGGACGCATAAACCATCGCCGCGTGACGCGCGGTCGCGCCTCTCCACAATGTAGCCGGGGAAAAGTAGGAACTTGCTATCCACGTCCTCACTCAGAAACGTCTCACTGATGCACATAATATCTAAATCGTGTGAGCTGAGTAGAATGTTCACATCATCGATTGATGGCATCAGGTGGTTGATATTTAAGTGAGCCATCGTGATATTGCGATCTTGTCGCGGTCGTTCTTCGCCCGGCTGGTCATATAGGCGGGCTGTCTGCCGTGCCGTCAGTCTGGGTGGAGTGGTCAAAAACCGGTGCGCTGTGTAGGCAGGCCGCTGAGTGTCGGTGCGGCTGACCGCGGTAGCGCCTAACGCCTGTCGTCGCCTCTGCTGCACGCGCCAGCCGGCACGCGCCCCTCTGTGGGTGGGGCGGCGAGCGGCTGGGCCATCCTGGTCAGCGCGCGGTAGCGGTATTTCTCGGTTCGGCTGCACTGAGCCAGCTGACCACGGTCGGTGGGGCGGGGCGACCTGCCATTCCGGCCGGAAACAGCGGGTGAGATCCCTGGGTCGTCACCAGACCACGGCCAGATGTCCGGCGCCCATATCGGTGGAGTCCCGTAGGCATCTCCCTCCGGCACGCTGATTTGCTAGAAGGGGTCCACCAGAACCGGTAGAATGGGCCGCCGGGCGACCGGGCCGCAGCCATGCGGGCAGCTCAGGCATCGGCACGACACAAATCAACCATGAATACGGTCACAGCTAAGAAGAACGCCAGACGAAAATCATTCTTCGGAGACACCACTGTCAGCCGCGTTGTCGCACACTTTCATCACTCACACACGACTATAACCGTTTAAAATCCGTATAATCTCACGGAGCTCACTACACGCGGCCGCCGTAATCAGGCGCACGGCGGGAGTTGAGTGAATCTACACGCGCGATGCAAAGCGCATCAAGCCGCTCGGATGGCTATTTTTCGCGTGACATGTCCGGCTGTCACGGGAGATTGCGGCACCGTATATCATGGTGTGGATATAAGAACGTGGTGGTGCATATAAGAACAGTACATGATCACCAAGGTGACAAAACCAACAATTGTGCATGCTGCCGAACAGTCAAATGACTGGACCGCGCTGGAGTCAGAGCGATGCCAGTTCTAAGCTCGGCTCCACGGCGAAAACACGTCACCAGGACTGCGACGAGCATTGCTTTGACAGGTGCAGACGTTGGCTAAAATAGTTCGGTGACAATCCTGAACTTTCTGAAGTGCCCGCACAGAATAAAAAATCAAACTTTTCCTACCATGAAGACTCGATTTAGATTCCGGAGCAACTTTAGGACTGATCTTAGATGCCCGCATGAAGATTTCGGTTCGATTATCATGCATTGCGAAAGGCTTAACGCGGAGCTTGGCAAGGCCGGGGAAACATTCCCGTTCATCCCCCACCGTGACTTTGCCCATGTTCGCACCCCGTTATCAGGCATTTTTAGTCGAAATGCACTGGCCCCATCACTGACGCCATGCGAATCAAACTTCTGTAATGCATGCAATAATACAGTGGCAACAGTAACTTCAATGCCAGACCAGCTCGGAAGCAACTTTAATTACAACCTAATTTGTGGTCGGAATAGAAAATTACCACGTAATACCATACGTTTTTAACTAAATGTGTTCTATTTTTAACTAAGGGAAATATTTCCAGTTTAAAATATGACTTCATTATTTGCGTCGTGCAACCTGAAACATCACGCATTTTGCAGTACTGCACGACATAAATACAGAAACACAAGTTGTTCATCAATCAGACTTTAATACGAAGAGCATAAATATTTGGAAGGCGAGACCGCCAAGTTGAAAAGGGCCTTTTCTCCCACTACCGATTGTTTCTCGGTTGTGTACTCTGTGGCGAAGGTTAATTTGCATTTTGGGCGCATTGACTGCGTTTGTCATTTTGCGAACATGAATATATATATATATATATATATATATATATATATATATATATATATATATATATTCCGACGTCCAACAGTGCGTATTAAAACGATATATCGAGGAATCATAACGCAAGACATATATTGGGAGAAGCAAACACATTAAGCAGAAAAAACCTTGGGTTCTTTTACGATGCAATTAACTGCTAGGTCATATAGCGTCGCCAACTTCTCACACCTATTGGTTGCGGGTGGACTCGGTAATTCCGCTGGTTGCGGACTCGAACCCATAATCTCGCGGTCAAGAGTCCATCACCCTTCCGACTGAGCTACCGCGGTTGCACCAAACGCGTGACGTAAGAGGTTATCGGTAGCAGGTGCAGAGAAGCCACGTTACTTAACGAGATTACATTGCGTCATTATATTACAATACCTAACATTACAGTACGTACATATCTGGCACCTTATATAATCTGACGAACTGGCAAGAGTAGATGGAACATCCTCATCGTGACATCTGTGGCTGAGAACAACTCGACATGCATACATACACAGACTACTCACGAGCACCGTAGTGGGACGATGAGTACGCCTAAACCTACAGGCTACGCTCTATTCCACTGCAGGTGAAGTAGAGTGTAGAATTAATCGGTGAGAACCGTCGGGCCGCTAAGGCTCAGGAGGCGAGTCCAGAGCGCTTCTCGTGGTTCATCTTCGGCATATGCAAATGGGCTCCCAGCGATCGGTCCGTTGGTTTCATTCTGGCCATGGACCTGACCGCACTCCCTTCACATTTAAACACCCACCCCCCACACCGCTACGCTTTAATTCACATCATTATCTGATGTAATTTGGTTGGTTATTGGTTTTATGACACATCGACCGTTGAGTCATGTAGCGTCGCCAATCTCTCACGCCGATTGGTCGCGGGCGAAGAGTAGCGACAGGTGAGACTCGAACCCACAACCTTTCGATTATGAAACGAGCAACTTACCCCTAGACCACTCGTCCCCTCTGATGTGATTTGAAGGAAGCTGATATTCATTTCTATGGGAAATGAAACAAAGTCAGCAAATCAGCGGTTCAAATTCATGTGCTCATATTTTTTTTAAAGTATTTTCACCAAGGAAATAATATTAAAATCGTTCAAATAAGATTTTTCAAACAATATAAAAAAAAATTAATTTGCACAGTGACAGTACATGCTATCCCACATGCCATAGAAATATGGTAAGTGTGGAGGAAATTTTTTTTCGTGGCGAACGAAGAACACTGATGTCAAATTACAAAAATATCCTAACTGAATCTAACCTAACCAACTGATGTTGGACCTCCTAAAACATACCCATGTTCGGTCATCTAAAACCTACTGATGTTGCATGCTGAATGTTGAAGGTGATTCACCAAAGAAATGGTAGATTCATTGTACCTTAATTACACCATTGCATCAATTGTGCACCTATATTAATTCACCTAGTGACATGGAATGGAAAATGTATAATGGAAATGTACATTTTGCATCCTAGGCCGAATCCGTTATCATTACCCCATGCAGAAAGGGATGTCCACTATTCTGCTGGGATATCATGATGAAAAAGTTAAATATAGCCATATATAAATATATGCATTCCTTTTTGTATAATTAAACCTGGTTTTGGCTTTTCATGCATGACTGCCTATACTGTCTTTTACCCACCTTTCACTACTCACAAATAGAAATAAAGAAATGCCTAACTTATTCCAACCTCATTTTAGCTTTGCCTAGGTAAAAATGTGCAAAGTGTCACTTGTAAACACAAAACTGCAATAATAAACCCTTAAATCATATCTCACATAGTGCAGTTGAGAGTGATCACATTTTAACCACCTTAATCAACTTTCCATTGGAAGGGCATGTCAAGAATTCAAATATTAACTAAAAAGCACAAACATATCCAGAAAATAAGGACCCAGACAGCACTGGCTAGGAGCAATATCCAGCTTCACTTCCCCAGCAATTAGGCAACAAGGGGAAATTGGGGTATCCAAATGAGTTCTGTTTCCCAAACAACTACATTTGGAGGTCTTCTGCAGCATGTTCAGAATAAAGAAAATGGTGGATTTGTAAACAATGGACATTTCTCTCCCCAAATATGAAGGTCTGATTGAACAGTTCCACCTATTCTTTATGTATTGAGCTAGCAAAGTAGAGGAAGAGGGGGGTTCTGAACACTTAAGGCAGCATGAAATAAATAGCTCTACTGCTGATTTTGTACGGCTGAACCAGTAATAGTACCGTGTTTACCGGACACAGAAATGAACAAGCTATCCATATTTAAACAGTTTCCTCCAATGAAAATCCTCTAACCACTTGTAATGAACAACTTCAAAACAGATAATTACTTTGTGGTGGTGTGCTGTATTGTGAACACAAAAACGTTCTGCAGAATTAACACACTGCAGCTGTTGTGGTACAAACTATTAGTAGCCAATAAAAAATACTGGTGTAATTGCAAACAAAAATATTGAAAGTCATTTCCTTATGGTTTCCTTAAGCCTTAAGCTCCTGGAAGCCTAAAATGGCACCGTAGCTTCACTGGCACTTTATGGCACCGTGGCACTTCACTAGCTTCATACACAAAAATATGGTATAACTATGCAATATGACCTTCATATTTTGGTAGACAGGTTCATCATTTATGAATACCATCATCTTTTTGTTATTTATGTGCTGAACATGATGTGGGAAACATCCAAAGGTAGGTGTTCCGGAAAGAGAACTTGTTGAGATAAAGTTTAGACCCCTCTTCCCTTTCTCTGGTGCCATTTTCAGGCTTTTGAGAGCAGTCAGCTTAAGAAAACTGCACGGAAGTGACCTCTGATATTCTTGCATTTACACCAGTATTTTTAGTAGCTATTAATAATTGGTACAACAGCTACAGTGAAGTAATGCCGCACAACCACTTTCATGTTCAGAGTATGCCACAACACTACGGAACAATTTTAAGTTTTACTTTTTTTTTTAAAGTACCTCTATTTGAGTGGTTGGAGGATTTTCATAGAAAGAACCATGTGAACATAGATACCTTGTTCATTTTTTTTAATTCAGTGAAAAGTATTACTGGTTTGGCTACACAAAAGCAGTAGTAGAGCAATTTATTGCATGCATGAAGTGTTTAAAAACCATCTCTTACCCTACTGCCACTACTGAGCAGCCATGATGCAATGGGCAGGTAATTACTAAATTGGGCACAAGTTGGTGAATGGCACAGTATGGCATGATTACATATAGCACACAAGAACAATATAATTGATAGGGGACCAACGCACGTGCTAACATCAAAAACCAGATTGCATCAATGGCATGGTGACCAAGTTGACATTCTAAGTATAAGGCCTTAATTCGCATAAATTGTCGAGTTGTGTATTCTCAACATCAACCACGCCATGGATAATTTAATTCTGGGGATGGTGCCTTTCGGTTCAAAACCGCCAGCATGAGAGCAAAAGAAAAGAAGATAAAACCTTCAAAGTTCAATGAATGACTCACGTGCTTTACTAACGGCGGGGGAACTAATCGTGGGAAAAGCCCCATAAAAGTCCTAAAATGAAAGCACCATATATAATAGATTTGTCAATATAGTCCAAACTAGAATAAAATGCAGCAGTATTCTGGAATAAAAAAGCGCTTCTGGTATATGACGTCACGTGGCGTAGGTTTTGTCTAGTTTAAACCAACTATGCTAGAACAGCGAACTTTGGAGTACCTGTTATCTCTAGTTATCTTGGGTTCGAGTCTCACCTACCGCTACACCCGCGGCCAATCGGCGTGAGAGGTTGGCTACGCTACATGACCCACCGGTAGACGTGTCGTGAAACCAATAACTAACCAACCAAAGTTAATACAAGCGTATTATTCTTTAATGGCAGGCAACACACCATGTGATGGCAAGTTTCTGGTCATACGGTGGTTCTGCGTCGCTGAACCTCCGTATGACTGAAGGTTGAAGATCTTCTGACGATGCTTGGCAACGCTGACCAGGCAACCCGGTCCAAGACGGTCGACCTGATGGAGGCCGCCGGTTTGCTTCGTGGTCCTGGCCGAGTCATGTTCACGGACTACCACCAGTGCAGTGGACCTTGGCGCCGTCCTAGCTGCAATACACACAGCTTTCATCACAAGCATCCTAGAGGTCCAGTTTCTGCTACGATCAGTTATACAGCTGCTATAACTGTTGCCATGACATTGTATGTTGCTTGTCATAAGGATAACAAAATAGCATTTGAAAACGTCTCGCTATTTTATAGAAAAGTAATATGTCCTCGAAGTTTGCTTTTAGTGATACCTACATGCACCCATTGTCACTCTGATGAATGGATGCTGGCATTAAATGAACTTAATAACTTACCGAGAATAATGACTGAAAGGGCTAAAAGGAACAAGCTGCAAAGCAGCATGTACCTTGCACTGACCTAGATCCATCAGGTTGCTCAAACATCCATCTTACTGGCGGAATCTCAAACGACATTGCGTACAATGCAGCGAGAACTCCCTTCATTTTCATGTTACAACTTCGATATGTAGTTTCTGTTATTGCTATTTATTACACATATCAGTTTTGAAGTATTCATTTGGTCACTAAATACCTATTTTCATTCGGAAATACCCATCTTAATTTCATTATTTAACAAATCAGGGACACGTCCTGGGGTGGCTTAATGGACCTGCGTTACAATGACCATTTTAAAAATCAAAATGCTCACCATTATGTAAATAACTTCCAAGCTTTGTCAATCTTAATTGGCACACTAGCCCACTGCTGGCCAACCATGCTACATGAATCAAATGTTGGCGAAAGTGCCATAATTTGAAGTCTAGCAACCAGCCAAACCAAATATTCTGCCGGACCATCTTCCCATAATTTTTGCAAAGAGGAAATAGCATGTCTCTGTAATGTTAAAACAACAGTTTTTTTCCTGCCATTTTCAATGATATTTGAATGAATTTCATGCTATTTCTCGGTGAATTGACTATGAATTGATATATAGATACTTAGACTTCTTACATCTTGAAAAGCTTTTATTTTGCAAAGTAATAAATACAAAATTTTCTCAATTCTCATCAGCAAGCACAATGAAACGCATTTTGAGACATGGGCTCAGGGGCTCCCGAATCAAAGGTAGGTATATAGGCGAGTGCTTGGTTAGATACCTATGCAGTACCTGGGACCTCCAAAGGAATTACCAGACCTACCGAATTGCCCTCCCCTGAACACAGGGTACACACCTGCTTAGGCAACTATAACAAAACGG
>JAOTOL010001612.1:2085000-2265000 GCA_034440575.1 Imbricaverruca yamaguchii | reverse complement strand
GGAGGGCTACAAATCATTGGAATGTTATTGCGGACTAACTGAACAAAAGAACCATTTGCTGTGGTCTTGCGTCGCTCAATTTAATTGCAAAATGCTCTCCATGCAGTTACGCGCAAATGTTCATACGCAAACAGGGAAGCACGCACAAGTTCGCACTAGAGCAGTTCAATAAATGCATAAATATGCATACGACCCGAACCGGCTCCTATGTCACAGAGGAGTGGAGCTGGCACGAAAGCGCGACCGGGCCAGGGAGCAAGAAAGAGGCAGAGAGCACGCGCGGCAGCCGACGAGAGGCTGGACAGCCTGTCAGAATGGCGTCACTGCTAACAAGATGCAAATCAACCGTAATGAAGAGCAATAGGATAACTACAAGATGGCGGACGGGCCCGCTGATTAGGTAAATTATGTACTGCAGCGGCACAAAGGCCGGCAGGGCGGGCACAGGAACAGAGCTCGGGGGGCTGGCGAACTGTCGCCGCCGGCCACAACAGACCCTATCAGCGACTGATGCGTGGACAAGCGACACAGGAAAATAGCTGACGATGTGCGTCTGCCTATTGACAAGAAATGCTGCTGACGCTTCAAAGGCCGGGCTTATCCGAAACATCTATATGAATGGCCGTCATTCGCAGCGGATGATGGACACAATTCGGCTTTCGTTTAAACGCATTTCACAAAGAACGACAGTAATGAGTCACGTGGAGATGTATTCCCGTCTATGGCTGGAAAGCAACGGCATAAGTTCGCATGTCCTTGGTATGGCGAAAACTGATACCGAACTCTACAGAGATCGTCCTCAGCTCACCGAGTGAGTGCCGGGCGCTCAATCCGCTGAACTTTGTGACAAAATATGCATCATGTTACCCTTGATGTGCTTGGACTGTTTTACTCCTGGCACATGTAATAGCTGTTAGCGAACTTCCGCCATCTATGTGTGACTAGTTGGCATGATTATTCGGAGTTGTTGCCTCCTAACGGTGTGTGTGCGCCCTATTAATGCCAGCCTTTTACTTTATCCATATTTGTGGCACATGTCTGTGTTCATGGCGTTCAAAGTTGCTTCTGGGAAAATACCTTCAAGATCTTTTCCAACGCATCTAGCCGCATGTACCATATTGCGTTGACACTATATCACACCACACACCAAATAGTATTGGAGAAGCCGCAAGTTACACACAAACAAGATTGGAACCGGTACTTCATAGTTACCTACAATGTGCTACCTTCTATGTCATCGGCTCTCCGACAGAATTCCTGCATACCGCAAGGCCAAAAGATATTGCAGTCCGGAACAAATTAATGATATATTGATACATTTAAGTACGTATATTAAACTGATAGCACTTAAAAAATTGTGTATGCTATGCTATGACGAAGTTCAATATCTTGATATGCATAATGGCAAACAAAAGCCAGAGGTTAGAAGCCACCTCAGGCGGTGCGCATCACGGTACATGTACTGGTAAGAAGCGATCGAGGAGCATGTTGAATATCATTGGCTGAATATCGTCTGGCATGATGAGATGAAGAATGGCATGCAAATAACCAACACGAGATGCTTCGACGCTTGTCCCCCAGGCAAAATCACTCGTGCCGCTGTATGAGCCATTCCACGTGCAGGCGCGAACCCGCTGTTGCACGATGTATGTATCTCCGCAGCCGCTTGCCATAGACTGTGACGGAACTCGTCATCATTCAAACGATCCCTCATATCGTTGTAGTCCTTCGAGTAGGTCATTGGGGAACTGCGATTCGCAGGGCCTTTGCTGGGCGTGTTGTCAGGCACTGGTGGTGAATACAGCGGTGCTGATAATGCAGCTGCGGCGTCAGGTTTCACATCCGCAACATAAGCTTCTTGTAACCGTGCGCTGCTCGAAGCTTCACCTTTTAAAACTTCACCAGACCTGAGTTAACAATAGTTTTGTGATCAGCCAATTTGCACATCCTGGAAATGATATTTCAGGCATAGCACATGCTGTTGATGCATGCTGCTGTATAAATTACATACGTGTATTTGAACCATGCATTGTTGCGATGACTTGGGTCTGTATATTAATTTAGCTTCCCTGCCTATGTACTGATCTGCAATGACCGCATTGTGAATGGTATCAGTACATCCATATTCAACACTGGGCGTCGAATATAAATCATCTGGATTGGTGGCACGGGCGCTGTTTTATGCACTTTTGAGGGGAGTGCCCTCTTAATGTTTGCTTTGCCACCCCAATAATTTCGTCTTTTAACATGTGACCCTATGGAGTGTGCCCCCGCAATCTATTTGGGCCTGCCAGTTACTTCATTTGTGTTGTGCTCCAATAATTCCCAAGAATCAACGCACGTAACTGGTGGTCACTCTCAGCCACGCCATATCTCAAGGTTCTTGCGTGACATAAATAAGTTTAACAGGCGCATCGAAGTATGTTTTCATTGATCTTGGCCAGTGTCGTCTTCGCTATCCCCATCTCATCAGCGACAGCCAGGAGAGCCCAGGGTCAACAGCCGACGACTTTCTACAACATCGAAGCCGATCATGTCCGAGATGTATGTATGAATTAAATCAGACGTCAGCATGCATACACTCAATTGTAGACGCAGTCAATAGATAAAGCAAAATGAAAGAAATACGCACACGTGTGTGAGACATGAAATAAGTCATACATGTACCTAGATAGTTGGAGGAAACCTGATCGCCCATTCTCTCAAGGAGTATATGTTGCAAAATAGTCCACGTTTGCTACTATAGGCTACTAATTAACAGAGGTTATCAACATGCCCGGCTAACGCTAGCCTACAAAACATGTTATTTTTACTTGTGTCCACCATGCGAGCCGATGCACCAAAAATATTTCTCGATCATGCAAGTCTAGCGTGTGCGGTCGGTTCAAACATGCATACGGTCAATCTGAGCACCAAGATTCGCACGTACTCATACACACCGTATTGCTTACTCTAATGACATACGTCATGTACATGGGAATGTATGTTTCAGATCAGGGTCACGTCAAAAATCACACCTTGAATCGATTCGCCCCATAGCAATGTTAATTATTGTATTCGAGGAAGGAAGTACTGCGCTTTACTTGACAATATAATTGACAGTTTTGAATTTGAATAGGCTTACTTTGAGCTTCCACTTCTTAACCTAAGCAGAGTGTGCCGGGATCGTGTTGCAGAGGGTGACGTTTGACGTGATCGTTTTGCAGTGTGACGTCTGACGTGATCGTTTTGCAGTGCGACGTCTGACGTGATCGTTTTGCAGTGTGACGTCTGACGTGATCGTTTTGTAAAGTGTGACGTCTACCGGAATCGCGTTGCAGAGTGTGACGTCTGACGAAATCGTGTTGCAGAGTGCGACGTCTGATGACATCGTTTTGCAGTCTGACGTCTGCCGGGCAGCCAACCGACCAGCTGATCTTAGTATCGTCAGCATGCATAATTCACGTTGAGCTACTGCAGTATGGCGCGTCGCTACAAAATATAGCGAACAAAATCGGTCTGGATATACATTTGATATACACATGCCTTCCGGGACACCGGGCCGCACCTGAATCCAGACCGATGTCTTCCCATTAAAAATTACTTGCCCCACAAAAAAAAAACCCAAACCAAACCACCTTTTTACAAAAAAAAAAAAAAAAAGAAGAAAGTTAAAAAGGGGGGGGGTTTTTTTTAATAAAAAAAAGAAAATGGCTTTCCCCCATTTTCGGTTTTTTTTTGGTTTTTTTTTGGGTATTTCGTTTTCGGCCCCTGCCCCCCAACACTAGGAGGCATAGGTGCTTCCAAGAATATTATAAAGGACGTCCTGAGAATGTGATTCACTTGAAGTAGTTTTCTGCGTCAACGTGCACGCTGTTCGGATCTAATGAAGCACTTCTAGACATGCATTCATGATGACATGTAAGAGGGAGGGGGCTGGGAGATACCACCAATTTAGACGATTTATCTTCTAGCTCAATGCTAAATATGTATTGGCAGAACGCACTCACAGCGTGGACATTGCGGAACAGTGAACAGGTACGAAAGCTAAGCCAATATGCGGTACAGTACAGTATAGGGATAAAAGTTATTCGGCATTAGGCTAATAGTGATAGAATCGTATCTGGTTATAACCATTGACCCTATGCAGTATAGGGCAAATGGTTATAACATCGTCAACAATATGGTATCGGATTCAAACCTGATGAACATTCCATTTGACAGCAAAAATAGGCACACACAAACGCACGCACACACACACACACATATATATATATATATATATATATATATATACATATATATATATATATATATATATATATATATATATATATATATATATATATATATATATAGGTATGTGTGTGTGTTTGTGTGTGTGTGTGTGTGTGTGTGTGTGTGTGTGTGTGTGTGTGTGTGTGTGTGTGTGTGTGTGTGTGTGTGTGTGTGTGTGTGTGTGTGTGTGTGTGTGTGTGTGTGTAGAGAGAGAGAGAGAGAGAGGACAACATCACGTGACCCAGCGGCGGTGGTGGCAGCTCGTGACAGCCGCTGACCATCGCCGGCACCTCCGCTCCGCGGAGCTGCCGTCAGCGGATGGCTGGGCCGTGAAGTGCGCGCCGGCCACGCTTATCCGCACACCATCGACACGAACAAAAAAAATGACAGACGCGAGTCGACGTCACAGCGCCCACACGAGGATTGGCGCGGCTGACGTCGACCGGCGTCGTTACCGCCGAGATGGGCCGTAATTCGGCGGTGATGAGACAGTTTCGCCGACCGACGCGCGCTGGCTGCCGGTCGTAAGTGCGGCCAACTAGCCGCATGTTTGTCCTGCCAGGTCGCTGCGCTTCGCCCGCGATCGGTGCGACCGCGCCGGTGCCGCGTGGGCGGGCAGTCACGATGGGTCACGCAAAGATACCTTTACTAGAAGGTAGATCGAAGTTTTCCTTGTAGCCCGCATGGCGTCATCCGAAGGTTTTTAGTATGGTATCAATATGGTTGCAGAAGACTTTTCTCAAATCACACGCAATGGTTACATATATTTTGTTGGATTTGTGCATTGCAATCCTGAATGTGGGGGGGGGGGGAATATTTTATGGTCATCCAGTATGGAGGATGTTTTTCTTCAAAGCTTATGCATCGTGACTCAATTTGCACAAATTTCGTGGTGAAATTTGAGCACTTTTGCTTGGTGACAGCAGCTCATTGTCAAGCAGTTAATAACTTGGGAAATTCAATCTTCAGATGAGAAAACAAGAAATGAAATTCTTGAGAGGATATTATTCTGGATTCCAAAAATAGAAGCAGCCTATTTTTCCAAGCATGCACCTACCTACCTGCATTGACATACAACAGTTGTTGAAAGCCTAGCATTTTCCAGGCCAGCTAGACCCAGGGCATGATGATCTTCCTTGATCAATTTCGCATGGAATATTGACGATACGTGCATAATTGAACATTTATGTACAATACAATTGTCATGCCAGGAATGCCTTCCTGGAACTTTCCATAAGTTGCAGTCTGATTTCATGTAGTATGAATTCAGCATCCAGATGTAATGTTTGAATGTAACATCTCGGTTTCAGGTGTCATGACTTACTATGCAGTACCAGAACATAGAAGTGGAACTTGGCATGCCATTTTAATAAAGAAGAAATCTGATTATACAACTTGTATTAGGATTATGCCTTAGCAAAAGAGGACTACACAAATGGTTAATGGCATAAGCAACTTGGCATATGAGGAAAGATTGAAGAAATTGAATATGTTTTCACATGGATATAGAAAGCTGAGAGGAGATCTCATCGAGGTCTTCAAATTTGTCCATGGTCTGAAGAAGGGATATCTGAGGGAAATGTTTGAAAGTAACAGAAATGATGCAATTAGAGGTTTTCAATTCAAAATAAAAGTTAACCACAGCAGGGCAAGGTTAAGACAGTCCTTCTTCATCAACAGGGTAATATAACACTGGAACCAGCTGCCAGAAACCATTGTTGGTAGCAGTACTTTGCACATCTTTAAAACAGCATAGACAATCATTATAAGAATAGAGGACTTGTTTTTTTCAGTATTCCAGTGAGGGCTGATCGACATATTTGGTGGGCAACTGGTTGAGTGTCCAGAGTGCACCGAAGAAGGGCCATTGTGGCTCATAGTTGCACTGATCTTTTATGAATTTATATGTCTTTATGAGAAAAAAAATGGACTGAAGAGGTATACTTATTAGCTACATTTTTGACAGAATGGACAAACAATGAAATCAGGTGACAAATATATGAATTAGGAACATTTACATTTGAACTAGTTTTTTTTCTTCTCCTATATAGTGGGGACGATATAACAGATTTGAATCGTACATTTCACTGTTCTATCTTAAAATTCAGTCTGGAATACAAGTATGCTCATTTTTGCTCAAAAATAGTGTTGTTCTTAACATAGGAAGACATACTCAACTTTATTGATGGAAAGTATCAAGTCTTTTGGAATGCGTGGCATTATACAGGTTTTGTTTATGTGATTGGAGCACGATTGCTCGAAGTCCTGACCTTGATTTAAGTATGTCTCAAAGGTATATATAAAGGAGAGGTTGTCATGAGTCAACAAGTGAGTGATGCATACATTTAGGTTTATTCTTTCCATCGAACATTATAGGATTTATGTAAAATAGTAAAAATGCATAAGCAGTCCCTGGGCCCTTTGTGAACACAATGTGGTTTTCTGGTGTTTTCTGATGTGATTTCAATGAATCTGACTCTCATTCCTTTGGAGAATGAAACTTCCGAAGATATAAGTACTTTAAGTTGAAGTACTTCTATTTAAGAATTCAATCCAAGAAAAGAATATCAAAACATTGAAATAACATTTCTTTTAAGCAAGAAATTAATTTGACTACAGATACATTCTATCCTATCTCAACAACATATGGGAAGTGTGGGGAAATGGTTTTGGGTCTGGTGGTATATGATGAAAAATAACATACGATCATCGATACAAATGAATGAAACTTAACCTAGCATATTCATGTCGGATGGCATAAAACCTGTCGATGTTGAATCACTTAAGCTCACTGATATTGCATTAATTTAAACCTACGGATGTTGGATTACCTAAATATGATTTCAAAGTGTGATTTCCAACAGAAATCGGAGGGACTGTCTATAATAGCCACTGTACGTGGAGGGCCACTAGCCACTATCGTGAAATATGTGAAAAAAATGTAGCCACTATCGTGAAGTAAGCAAATAAATAAATAAAGAGGAAGTCTTCAGCCTTCCACAACCGCCGGCTGCCAGCGACCATCGTGCAGACAGTGGGTCAGACGTGCGTGGTCCAGTTCGCGGGCCACTGATAGATCATACACATAGTGACCAGTTAAGGTCGCGAGTGGTGCCTTTGCTGTATCCGCTCCCGAAGCCGTCCCCGTCGGCTCCTGCGACGTCATATGCGCGAGGCGTATCTCAGCTGAAGACACTATCAGTGGTAGTGACCAAACCTAACCCCCAACCCGCTGGCGTGCGTGTTCCCTTACATCCCCGGTTCGGTACATAGGATCGAGTTCAAGCCACTCTGTGACAGAGACGGTCACCACATGTGCGCAGGTCACCGTACATTACGGCCGCGATGCGAGTGATGAATGAACTCAGACGAAACTATTGGTGGAAGATTATTATATTGTGAGTTCATGTTTGTTTTGTTTTTCGCCAACCACAGTTGACGAACCACGCAGGTACTTGTGCTGCTGTCGTTGTTATTTGGTTATGTTTTAAGTTCGCGATACGTTTGTACTTGAAATACGTATGCGCAAAAACACGTGGAAATCGTACTAAGAATATATTCGCATTTTATGTATTCGTATTATGGGCGTTTTATGAGCACACGCAAGATAGACGCTACATCTGCAGTTGGGTCGAAGAGAGCCGTTTTCATCCAATTTTCTAATTTGTGACTTGTGTCCTCAAGAACAGGTGCAACCAGCTCCATGCGCACAGAAAACGAACATATGTCATCAACGTGTATGGACAAACATCTCATGTTACACCAAGTATTTTCACAATTTTCCACCGATATATGCAAACTGCATATGCACCCACAAATAAAACGTGTGCACCCATTCATATGTAGGTTTACGGTCAATCCTAGTCCATATGGCTATGTACTTATGGATGGGGAAGCAGGTATTTGACAAAGAAATAAATATGCTGTAAAGGGGAATCATATCCAATGTCTTTTCCGGCCCAGTGGTGCAGATTGGTTTGATACCCTTAATGCACTATATATATATATATATATATATATATATATATATATATATATATATATATATATATATATATATATATATATATATATATATATTACGTGGGCTATTTGAGGCAGTTATAGATTGTTCGTGAAATAGGGTGAAATATGCCACTTTCTGAAAACTCAATCGTCATCCGTGTTTAAGAAGTATCGACAACCTGCTCCTAGGTGCATGCTTATGAAGTCTGTATGTCTCCTTTCTAAAGGTATCTCGCTTATAAGTAGCAGGTGCATGCTCTTCAAAAGGAATGGTGATACGTCAATATTTCACTATTTAAGTTCAGGTATATGGATTACCTATAATCTGGCATGGCATACAATAGCAGTTTATAGCACAGTTATTGTTCTCCCTATCCCGAATATAGGTCTTCCTGAATTATGAATTTCAAAACAAATGATGAACTTACTGTCATAATTACCTACGCCATTGGCTCAAATTTGAGTCTAAAAGGCATATTGTGCTCGTTTCGAGATCTCACACCTAATGAAAAACTATTATTTTAACCTTGATCTGACACGTGGAGGTCTATTCCAAGGGGGTCTCCAGCGGTGAGGAGTCTATTGTTCCAGTTATATGGGGCCTCCCGTCGGTGGCGGATCCAGGGGGGGGGCAGTTGGGGCATATGCCCCCCATGGAAGGTAGCGTCCCTTCGACCATGAAAATGCGCCCCTCCGCAAAGGTTCAGGGGGTAAGAGTGCACACAAGTGCACCCCAACCCCCTCTAATTTTGCAGCCATCGGCGCGTATGGGTTTCCTGTGGCATCTATGGACAGCTACGGGTTTTCTGTGGCGGCTATGTGACCTCTTATGACGACAGTGGGTCTTCTGTTGCCGTCTAGGGGTGCGGTCAGATCATTTCAGGTGGTCTTCTGTGGTTACTTTTAAGAAACTCTCATGCCACTGAGGGGAAGAAGCTTTGGCGCACTAAGCCCCCGCCCACTAACTGTCCTTTCTTCCCTCTAGAACGAGGGTGACAACTTGACCAGCAAATATGGACGGTAGAGGGAGCCTACCAATATCGTGAAAAATTCATATATTTTTTAGGCGCTTGATGGTCAGCCTTCCGGAAACGACACATCATCAGGCAGGAAGAGTGTTACTGGGTCATTTAGGATACACTTTGCTGAAGTTGGAGAATATGTCTTTCAATTGTTATACGTGAAAGTAATATATATATATATATATATATATATATATATATATATATATATATATATATATATATATATATATATATTGCCATGAAACATACAAGATAGCGTAGCGAAAATCGGTAAAATTGCATGTAAGCCAATGGTGAAGGGAACCCTTCAAGCCCGTTACCAGGCCAACTTCGTGGGGGTCCGGGTCACGCCGCACCCGACATGCGGACGGACGGTCCTCCGCTGATGGCCGCCGGAGGTGCGGACGGCCGGTCCGCCGCTGCTGGCCGCCGGAGGTGCGGACGGCCGGTCCGCCGCTGCTGGCCGCTGGAGGTGCGGACGGCCGGTCCGCCGAAGGTGAGGACGGCCTGTCCGCCGCTGCTGGCCGCCGGAGGTGCGGACGGCCGGTCCGCCGCTGCTGGCCGCCGGAGGTGCGGACGGCCGGTCCGCCGCTGATGGCCGCCGGAGGTGCGGACGGCCGGTCCGCCGCTGCTGGCCGCCGGAGGTGTGGACGGCCGGTCCGCCGCTGCTGGCCGCCGGAGGTGCGGACGGCCGGTCCGCCGCTGCTGGCCGCTGGAGGTGCGGACGGCCGGTCCGCCGCTGCTGGCCGCTGGAGGTGCGGACGGCCGGTCCGCCGCTGCTGGCCGCCGGAGGTGCGGACGGCCGGTCCGCCAAAGGGTGCGACGGCCGGTCCGCCGGGGACGCCGGTCCGCCGAAGGTGCGGACGGCCGGTCCGCCGGAGGTGTGACGGCCGGTCCGCCGCTGCTGGCCGCCGGAGGTGTGGACGCTCCGCCGCTGCTGGCCGCTGGAGGTGCGGACGGCCGGTCCGCCGCTGCTGGCCGCCGGAGGTGCGGACGGCCGGTCCGCCGCTGCCGGCCGAGCCCAAGCTGCAGATCTACTCACTCATCTGCTGACCAACTTGGAACGCCGAGCCCGTCTGACCGTGGAAACCAACGATTGCTTTCTTCAAAGGTGTACCTAAAATAGGCATGGCGTTTTCCAGACGAGTTTAAATCATACCATGGAAGTTATTCTGTTGAAAACAGTATTAATCTGTTAAATTTAGGCTTTAATATAAATATTGTGTATTAGCATGTCCCACTTTTCGTCAAGGTTTTCCGAGGACGTTCGTTCCAGGATATTCCCGTTCTATGATAAAGTTTAATCAAAGTATTCCATTTTTGTTACTTTGATCGGCAATTTTAATATCCGTGTTATCGCCAGATGTATTATACAGGTGAAGTTATCGCCTCAAAGGTCCTTTTAGAGCATTAGTTTGCCTTTGACCCGAGGGTAGTACGTGCTGTCAGCGCGTGGTTTTTTATTTGTAGTTGAGCTAGAGTAATGAATCAAAAACTGTTGCATTTCTCAGTTTGCTCCATCGTGTGACGTGTAGTTTTAACCCTATCAGGACTGGGGATGTGGTCCAGCCCCTATTCAGATATCAGAAAATATATTGGCTCTCCTGAACTATGCAAGTGAGGCCCTTCCGATTAAAAAAAAATGTTTCTTTACATCGTTTTATTTTTTTCTTTAAAATCTGGTAGATTATGATAACAGAACATACGTTCTATTATCATAACCTAACCGACTTTTCCTGACACAAATTTGACTTCTTTCGGTGAAGTCAAAATATATTATATTTGTTGGACCTTGACCAATTTTTTCTTCTCTAACATTGTGGCCCTCAGAGATCACAGATCAAGGTCATATCTTCAGGTCACGAAAATACAATATGTGTGCATGTGTATACCAAGTTTCGTTAAAATGCATTGAAGGATTTCGATAGGCATAGTGCGACTTCCACCCCAGTTCTTAGGGGATCAAAAAGCCTAGTGCACGTAGAGTTACCAAACTTGCTCCTGTCAAGTCGACTGCAGAGGTATCGCAATCACTCTGAACGCGCCAGATAAAGTAGACTCCTTGAGTTTTGCTGTATATTGCACAAACGTCAACAAGCCCACAACTTGACTCGGCGCTTTTGATCGCCCAGGCACATCAGCACGTGGAGTCGACATAAGTTACAGATGGATGTAGCTTCTTCAACACGAACGCACACGCAACACGGTGCGGCGTTCTCGATCACTCAGTACATCACTCAGAGCAGCATGGTTTCGACAAGCGGTTACAAGCTCATGTAGTTTTCTTTGGTGTGCCCGAAAAATGTCTTGTGTCATTCCACGACCTAAACCAAGTTTTCAAGCTGTTCCGCATTCCGGATCAATTCAATCAGGTCCTGCAGCAGCTTGATCCCTCGTTTGACGCCGTCGTTCCCCACCGCCAGCTGTCGCACGTACTCTGAGACTCTAATGTAGCCAGCGTCGCTGTTTCACTGGCCTACTGGCTTCAGAAGCCATCCGGCATTGTAATAGAGTCGGTCGAAGATCAGCCAGGACCTGCTACCTAGCAATAGCCTGAAATCACCACTCGGGCAGATTTTCACCTCTTGTGGCTTGACACGAGGGGGTCGTGTGCGTGGGGTGGTGTTCTTAAAATTGAATTTTGGAGGTGTACCGAATTGTCTGCTACATTCGAAGGATAGCTAGCGGAATAATTTCTGCGTTATGTAGTTATTGCACCAGTGCTATGCGGATGAAATTAAATTGAACGGTGCCCAAAATTGTTTAGGAGGAGGTGATAGCACCAACGTAAACTACCGAGCAAAAAGTGTATGATGGGAAAAACTAAGGATGTGCAGAGTCGTAGAAGTGTGTGACGATGGGCTCCAAATGATAAGTAGTAATACATTGAAGTAGATTGAGTTGGTGAATACATTTGCTCTGAACGCCTTCGATGTGTGTGTGCATATAAAGCCTATGCTTAACAACAACACCAATACATTTAACTAAATTTGGAAAAAGTGTGCGACTATTCCCGAGGTGAAGCGGTGGTTATGAGTTTGGGAAGGAGTCCATTTGTTAAACATCATTGTGACAAATTTTGCGGCAAAAAATAAACCATGCTTCAGGAAGCATTGTTCAGAACTTTCTTCTGAGCACCAAATTGCATTATCATCAGCAAAAGTGAATATGATAATTGGCAGGCATGTTTTCGAAAAGGTCATTCATGATAATGCTAAATATAATTGCCGATATGCAGCTCTTCCATGACAACTCCTTGGTATACAATTCACAGGGGGGATAGCCGACTGGCACCTGAGGTGGAAAGGACAAACGGCAAATAGGAAACTTATTAAATTGTGCATTTAGCTTTGCAATATGTGCACCATACTGCGCAGGTGAGCCACATTTCTAATATAGTGCTTCGGACGAAGGAATTGGTGTTCAATGCTCATACGCAGCAATTGAAGATATATTCACAAAAATGGCCTCCTTTTCCGACTATGTTATACACACCACAAAGCTGGATGCACTGCGCCGACATGCCGAACTTAGTTGCACTTCCAAAGCCGGTATGATGCGGCCGTCTCTCAAGTGAAAATAATGTGAGCAATGAAGCCAGCTGACAAGCTCGGAATTCCAGCCGCATAGGGAACCGATCCCGGAGGCGCCCGAAGTGAACGAAGGTTAGCGATGGCGGCCAGCACCTCGCATGACAATGCCGCTTTCGATTATTGTTCTTACGTGTACGTGGAATACACACATGATTTGCCTTGTGATCATGTTTCGCTTTGCGTGCGCAAGGTCGCATTTCCATGCTTCACGTGAGCGGCCCAAGCGTCACGTTGACCTATACGACTGTGGCATCAACATGGTGCGCAGATGCAGGATTGATGTCCTGTTGGCAGAATCACAGGCTTTATCCCGGCGTTCCCGGCAGTGTCCGCGTAGTGTCCAGTAGAGTAGTGTAGTGGAGGTGTCCAGGTACTGTCCGTGCAGGACATACGAGGAAATAATCCGCGGAGCCCAGAAATTAAATTGAATTAATATACGCTTAACTGGATTTAGCTCTAGTCTTCAGTTTGGGCCAGGAAGAAGGCTGGCTCAGGTCTCTCCGGAGACCTACATGTAATTTTAGAATACCGACTTAATATCATCGATGGACATCTTGTACCCCGTGCCCCTTTTATGTACAATGCACTCACTATATTCTTCTTAAAGTGAACAGCGACGCGTATATACCGAAGAAAATGAAGATAAACGTTGTTAGTTTGCCTCCAGCTGTACGTTTGAGTGGCTGCTTTGCCTCCAGCTGTACGTTAGAGTGGCTGCTTCCGACAACATCATGTCTGCAAATACATTGTTTAGTGACGTAGCCACACAAGAAAGCGGAGTGGAACGTTGGTTGGCTTGGCAGCCCGCCAATTCCTTTAGGGCTCGAGGAATTAACGTTGAGGATTTCACTTGTCATTCATAGCGATAAATTGTGTTGCCCTGAAATCAAGCTTGATAGCAATTATATACTTAGTCTTTAGTTTATCAAATGTGTCTCCTGAATCTAACACAAACCCAGGCAAGCGGAAAAAAGATGACTCCGGCCGGACCATTTCGCCCAGGAACCTCCATTAATCATGACAATAGGTGAAAAACGCCAAATGGGGTGTGTTTGTTTGTTGCATAGCACACCTACTTTTTAGGGGCGGATCAAAGAATTTTGATCCAAGGCGGTCACTTCATTTAGAGGGGAGCAATTTTCCTTTAGTGGCGTCTTTTCTATTATCAAGGGCGCCATAAGCTGATAAAATGTTGAGTAAGTGATGGGTGCACTCGAACATTCCGGAGGCGATTCGCATCTCCTTGGGATGGCACATACCCAGCCCCCTAGATCCGCCAGTGTTTCAACTTGGCGTTGGCGATTTGCGAAGTTCCCAGTTTGTGTTGTTTGTCGAGGTCTCGTGTAGCAAGATTTATCTGTGTGTGTGTGTGTGTGTGTATGGGGGTCGGGGGCTAACATTAACTTCAGTGAGTACTTAATTCCAGCATTTCTAGCTCATCTCAAATTATAATGGAAAATGCGACTTGACTGTGGGATGGGGGACGATTATGAGTAGAGGACACCCCCCCCCACACACACACTCCTCCAACCCCACCTCCACCATCCAGTTAGCGTGTTAGAATATGGCTCGCTCCCTTCACATGCTAATAACTTCATAGAAGATAAAAAATATCTAAGATTATTAATTTAACATCCACTTGACCTATAATACTATTAGGTACCAATCACGGCAGATGAATCAATGTGTGAGACGGCTTCAACAGGACGGTAAAAAAGCAGAACATGCCTGCGGAAGCTTCTTCCTGTAAGGCCTCCTTTGATAGAACTGAGACTGTAACCTGGGACAGGACGTAAGTAAAGACTGGTAGTCATTACGATACCCAGCACCGCTCATTAAAACCCACTTGCGATCTGGATGTGCTCCGACGCCCTTTGGCTACTGCCAGGCCTAATTGAGGAACTACCTGGTTTCCCCTCGCGAGCACCTGTACCCACTCCCTATCCTGCCACTCCTCGCCGATCGCCGCTGACAGCCACTAGCCGTCGACTGGGCCGGCGAACGCCTGCGCCGGCGATGCTCAGGAGTGCGCGGCAGACTTATCTGGCGCTCTGGCGACTCGGCTGGCGCTCGGGCCGTCGCCAGAATGATACAGCAGCGCTCCAGTGACAGGCCGGCCGCTATCGCCGTCAATCTCGTCGGCCGGCTTTATGCCGAAATGAATTAATACCAGTGTTGTGCCGTCCGACTGTGGCCGGCGCCGCCGCATTCCCGGCCGGCCAGGCCGATAACATCTCCTAATTGCTACCAGCGCCAGAACTTAATTTGCTACTGGTACCGTCATGATGTTTTTGTTGGCCTTTTGTCACCTGGCGCGCCTCCATGTTTACAGTGTAAAAACGCCCGCCACCGATATCGACGCATTGGCTGACGGTCGGAGCGGGCGGCGATCGGCCGCAGTAATGGGACGACTGCCGGCTGTGACGTCACGCGCCGTGACGAGGCACCTCCGCGCCTGCGAGCCGAGATGTGCGCGGCAGACGCGAGATGTCGTGACGCCAAGGTCGTCTGTCTGACGTCGCCACTGCCTGCCGAGGTCGGGAGGCGTTGGCGGGGCGGTCAGTCAGCGCAGGGTCGCGGCCTCTGGGCATCGAGGTCACCGCTGGCCGCCGAGGACGTCTGTCGATGGCTGTGGACATCAGCGGTGGCCGCGATCGGTGTTGAGATGGGAAGCCGCATCGTGGCCGGGCCGGCTCCGCCGTCGCCCGCAAAAGCCAATCGCCTGGGCCGTCTGTAGCCGCCATTTTGGTTTTGTTGGAACGCATGCCCGTGACACCCCTCCAACCCTTTGTGCGGCAGCACGTTGATGGTGACGATAGGGAACAGACCAGCTCGTCCGCCAATCAGCAGGGAAAGAGGCCTGTCGCACCGGCTGGCCAAACGCGGTAAAAACGATGGCTGTCAAGAGCACCTCCAGATGTGGAGATGCACTTTCTGGCTTCGCGGCGTGTATTGCCACATAACTAAATTACTACTTCTTCACCAATGTGTCAGTATAGGGCACTGTTTTCCTCCGGCTCAGCTCGTTCGGTCGCTATGTGATTAAATAGTGATCTTGATACTGAAAGGTGCCTGAATACTCGTCAGTGGTGGATGCACTGGGACGTGTGCCCCCCGCCTCATGGAAAGGACCTCCGCTCGGGAAAGGTACTCTTCATGTCTCAAGTGCACCCCCATCCCACCCAAGGAAAGGTGTCCAACTCCCTCGATGAGAATTCCTGGATTCGTCCATGATACTCGTGCTACATTTGCACTTATGGGCTTGCAGGGACGGTCGTTCATGTGTCCAGACGCAGTTGGGCAAACCCGCAGATTCTGGTCAACCCTATATCCACCATATTCACCTTCAGCTCTGGAATGTCGACAATCAGCCGTCAGCCGATTGTTGACATTCCACCCTGTTTCACCATATGAAGGGCAGCAATGGAACAAGCTGAATATGATGCCGGATTACAATTTATTGCATTTTTGGATCCATGCCTGTATAGAACACTTGGCTTTTTATTTGAGAATATATAGCACACGTGTTAATGCTTACACAAGCGCACATAAGAATGTGTTGATTCTCTTCTATGTTTGACTATGACTATGTTAATTTAGACTGTTCATTTAGACTATGTTCATTTAGACTATGTTCATTCGGTTAGACTATGTTCATTTAGTATACGAGAGAATGAATGAACACCTTAGGCTACTGCACTCTTAAGCTATTGCACCCCTTCATAGATCCCATTGAATATATTTATTTATTAATTTTCCCCCAAAAAACGTGTGCGAGCTCAACAGGAATTGCACACTATTTTTTACAGTATATATTAGAGAACCTATTGACACTTGCTGTATGAAACTCCATGCTAAATTGGATGTTTCACTTTCAGTATATATTAGATAACTTATTGGCACATGTTGTATAACATTCACGCCAAATGGAAAGTCATATGCCACCAAGAAAAAGGGTAGGTACCTATAGACGATTTTGTTAAACTTCACCTAGCCATTTTAACATTACAGACAAGGAGCAGTGGTTGTATTGCGCTCAGCGTAGCATAATTACACTCAGAATTCATTAGAAAGAGGTGCAATGTTGTAACAAAATTATTTGGTGCACATGGAACGCTAATAATGACATTCACCGTCATTGCTTCCAGTCTGAAGCACCGCCTCCTTTCACAAAAGCTTCCGCTTAGCAGCATGCTGGCTTGCACCATGCGCCCGTCGGTGGCCGCTGCCGTGCTGACGGTTGACCCGGCTATTACCAGGATCATGGGCGACAGCTTGATGCTGGAGGTGTTGTGGTATCGTGTCCTGCGAGAGTACAATTTTGTAGCCATCCCTGCACATAATTTATGCATTCATTTTACAATGCATGCCCTCCACATGCATTGGCTATTATGGACAGTCTGCGTATAACTCACCGATATACCCAGACCGAAACCCAGACTATAAGAAGCTGAATTTTGGTCGGATATCATCTTCAAACAGTTATCCAGGAAGTAGTCGTAGGGTTGGTTCAGACATGTCTCCATCTGACATCAGATTTTGGAGATCAAATTTGTGACCGGAGCTGAGAACCTGTGTGTCGTCTGCGAACTGGGTGACGTGTGCTACCGGGGCGTGCAAACTGAGGTCGTTCGAAAAGATGCAATAGAGGAGTGGACCTAATGATGAGCCTTGAAATGCACCTATGTGGTTTTGGAGAAAGGAGGAGAGATGCTTGTTTCAGCGTTGATCTGAGATGCTAACAGCCTGCGTGCAACCACCCAGCTATTCCATAAACCAGTTGGTATCGATCCCACGGAGTTCTAGTTTAATGAGCAGTTTGGTGTGGTCTATTACGTTGAAGCATTTACTGAGATCCAGAATGCAAAGGAGAGCTACTACAGAGCGGTCACACGACTTGTCCTTGTCATCTGTACACCGTTAGGCACCCTCCCATCAATTGTGTGCATTCACGATAATTGAATCGGCGGCACTTGGGATCAATTCTAGTTCAGCCTTTCCATCCAAATCGTCATCCATGGTTTGGAAGCCAGGCATAATTTTAACTGAAGTGGCTTCCGTTGACAATTCATGCCTAATTTCGAATGAAGTGGGTTCCCTTGACGATTGACGTCTAATTTTGATTGAATTGGCTTCCCTCGACAATATATATATTTTGTCATGTCGTTCAATGTGGGCTGCCGTCATTTCACCTAGACCGCCCTCGCCATTGTGCATCTGACTGCACTAGCCTACGATGGCGCTTCGAGCAATATATATGCCTCTAACAACTAATGTTCATATCTCTGGCCGTACTTATTTTGGAACATTCCTTCTCCGCGCCAATGTCGGCTTGATCGGTGCCATCTGACCGTTAATTTTTCGACTCTTCGCTGCTGCTTGTAACCTTGTGACGGTGGTTGTCATGCTGGCTCATTGTCTTTGCGTAAGTTAACATTGAAACGAAAGTTATGCAAAAAGAACCATGTAAAACCGCAAATGTAAAAATGTAACTGCAAATATATCCTGGTGCATAGTGGTGTAGTTCGAACACACACACACACACACACACACACACACACACACACACACACACACACACACACACACACACACACACACACACACACACACACATAAGACATCATAAATTAAGTTGATTAAGCATATTTTATTTCATTGGTACAGTGAGATTATCATCCTTAACCTTATCAACATACGACGCCTACCCGATACCATAAATGAACTGTATGTGACAATATAAACGACTTTTAGTGCGTGTCCCATGGTATTTATGAACGCATAAAACCATGGTGCCATGCCATGCTTGATCATATCTGAGAAGCATAAATTTTGCCGATTGTTCTAAAATATAATTGTTGGAAAAAAGGTGATTCGATGAAGGCCTTGGCTGAATGAAGGTCGAAAAGGTCTGATTTGATTTTCACTTTGAAAAACGAAAACACAGCCTTGTGAATAAAACTAAAAAGAGGCCAGGTTCATCGCGGTGCGAGGATTTCCCTTTAAATCAAGGTGTGTGTCACTGTCTTGCCACTCTTTCCCCCTAGGCAAACTGGTGACGGTTTATGAAGTCCATTGAATTGAATCTTCATTCGCTGGTTGTATTGATTGTACGTGCATCTTGAATTGACTATGCACGTACAACCAATCATTATTTAGACTGGAGATCTCTCACCAAGCCAAGAGGGTCAAAGTCCTTATTTGAAGAACATATTTTCAGATTGAATAGGGAAAATGACAACTTGATATTAGCAGGGCACCAGGCCGGTGAGTCCGAAACTGACCTACCCAGGATCTCTAGCCATGAAAATGATGGTGCAAAATGGAATGGGAAACGTCATAGAGCCATATATAACATACTAAATTTAACAGACAACACCTGGGCCATCTCCCGGGCCGGGGACGCCGTCGACACCGGGCGGGCCAGTTAGTGGTGGCTGGTGCGGCTGCCCACCCGGACCATCTCCCGGGCCGGGGACGCCGTCGACACAGTCACCTCCGTGGTGTGGCTGCGTGGCAGCGTGTTTGGCGGCGGCGGCACGGCGTCCTCCCATTGCACTATCGGCATCTCATCACGTCCTCCATTCGCGCACACGAACCCGGTGTCGGGTGGCTTTTCACCGGCCAGCCAGCCGCCGCGACACCCCACGCAGATAAATTTGATACTTTTCAAGGATGACAGGCCTGGTGCAGATTAATATTTTACCGGCCCATGTAAGATTATCAGGTTCTTTTTCATCGCTTTAATGGCTGCGGTTTCAGCTGCGGGCTCGCGACTAAAACCTTATTAAACCAAGATACGTCAGCCGGCGGCGCCTCGAATTTCCGACACTCCCCACCGGAAAATATCAATGAAAATTGCTGAAATGCTCTTACAACGAATTACAGCCGCCAACAAAGCCGTGTCAGGGACAAAACAGCGCGCGCGTAAGGCGATCGAGGGCCTGTAATCCGCGCCACGAGTGTCTCCGACGTCGGTTAGACACCATTCACGGCGCGCCGGATTTGCCGCACCGACCTGACCGGACAACAGACGGAGCTCCAACGCGCAGTCAATCAAACGAGCCCGGCTGCGGGTGTCACCGGAGACCAGCAGTGCATGACTGAGTCGCCCTGTCTGCGACTCAGCGAGCACGCCAGGGTCGCCGCGCGCAGCCGGGATGGCCGGGTGGAGTCATCATGTGTGGGGATGGCCAGGTGGTGAAACTGGGAATGGGGACCGCCAATGTTGGAAGCAGTCGGAGATGAACGTTTGAGGCAGTGAGGCAGGCTGTCCGCGCGTCATTGTCGGGTCCGTCCACATACCACTGTCCGGTCCGTCCATGCATCACTGTCCTGTCTGACCACGCACCACTGGCCGGTCAATCCAATCAACACAACACTATCCGGTCAGGTCAGTCCATGCATTCGGTCCGCCACATGCCACTGCCAGGTCCATCCACTCACCACCATTGTCTAGTCCGTTCATGTACATCTGTCCTGTCCGTCCACGCACCACTGCCCGGTCAACCCAGACAACATTATCCCGTCGGTCCATGCGTCACTGTTCGGTCCGCCACATACCACTGTCACGTCCGTCCACACATCACCACCGTCTGGCCCGTCCATTCACCACCGTCAGGTCAGTCCACACATCTCTGTGGCCCACGCACAACCTCCCGGTTCGTGCACAGAACTTGCCAGTTGGTGAGGACTACACAACAGCTCCGTAGACACGCAGTCACAGCAGCTGAGGGAGAGACGCACTGTCAGCTTGAGAGGGACGCTCTTGGAGGTGCAGAGGGATACTCTGACGGCTTTAAATAGCTCCCTGGAAGTTGTTGCAGAACAACCGGAGGAACGTCGTAGCTTCATTTTGGCACCTTGGACGGAGCGTTGTAGATTGATTGTAGCAGATTGGACGGAGGATCGTAGATCAATTGTGGCGTCTTAAACGGAGCATCTTAGATTCATTGTGGCGCTTTGGACGGGACACCGTAGATTCATTGTGGCACCTTGGACAGAGCATCATACATTAATTGTGGCGCATTGGTAGCCGCAGAGTGCGTCTGGGCGTCTACAGAGGAACGCTTGCTACAGAAGGGAGCCCTGACGCATGTGGACCTCCAGCGTCACTGGGCGGGAACGCTCTGTCAGCTACAGAAGGGAGCCCTGACGCATGTGGACCTCCAGCGTCACTGGGCGGGAACGCTCCGTCAGCTACAGAAGGGAGCCCTGACGCATGTGGACCTCCAGCGTCACTGGGCGGGAACGCTCCGTCAGCTACAGAAGGGAGCCCTGACGCATGTGGACCTCCAGCGTCACTGGGCGGGAACGCTCCGTCAGCTACAGAAGGGAGCCCCGACGCATGTGGACCTCCAGCGTCACTGGGCGGGAACGCTCCGTCAGCTACAGAAGGGAGCCCTGACGCATGTGGACCTCCAGCGTCACTGGGCGGGAACGCTCCGTCAGCTACAGAAGGGAGCCCTGACGCCATGTGGAGCCAGTTAGGGCGAAATGATATGTGACCCTCCACACCTCCCCACCCTGCAGCCCTGGAGCCCTGGAGCATATACCCTGGAGCATATGGAAGATAACAGCCCCACCCCCTGGGTGGGTTCAGTTTTGACTTCCTGTCGTCATACGGCGCCGTTTGTCATGCTGTATGTCACATGAATGTCACTGGGAGAAGTATATGTATTCGAAAAGACATGAACCCAAAAAAGAATTGAAGCAGTTGCAAGTACGCTGTTTGTTACGGAGAAATACAATTACCCGAAAATGTCCGTAGAGCTGCACTCAGAAACGTGGCTTAAGCCGTGGGGAGATAAAGAAATCTTTAGAAATGTTTCCACGCGCCTATTTTTCATTGTGAGGATTTCTGGAGGTTGGTCCATTTGTCTATGCATCTCTTAGTGCCCAGTATGGTAATTAGTCAGCCGCAGGAAGCATGAACACCTTTCAGGATTGAAAGCATGTTTGGATGTAGTCTCAATGAAAATATACACGAGATATAGTACGTGCAAAAGCAGAGCTCGGCCCACTTGACGATGCCTTCCTCTTGCAAAATGTTTATTTTTTCGTTTTCTTCCCTCCTGTTGCTCTCCCTGGTGGTGCTAAATGCCCAATGTTAGCTCTTAAATTTTCTTGGGATCTAGTGTAGCTGATATGTCTGCAGGATTTTCTAGAAGTTCACTATCAGACATTACCCAGGTGCCCAATGCCAGGCAACTTCCCTGTTTTCCTGTCCTGTCGGCCAATGTCTATTCGGTTGTAAAGCAGTAGTACAGGCTTGGATTATAGACTTCAGCAGTAAAAAACTCCTTTTGTAAGATTACGGATCGCCTCACAAGTTTCAGAGCCGTTGCGCTACATAGGATGAATAAACTGAAGAAACCCGGATTTCTCCCGCGTCCATTTACCGTGTGTCATGTCATGTGCCTGGGCTCGGCGGACCTCTTTTTCTTCAGGACCACTGCAACAGTCAGAACTCAGGTAGAGCATGAGTTGCAAACCCGTGACTCCTCCCTCTGAATGTGCCACACACCACAAAGAGCGAAGCTGTGTGCACATGCCGTTAGTATCTACGGAAAAACAGCTAGCTGGGCTGTAAGTGCCAAAGGCGTGTGACCAATGGCGGTTGGTGCTGTCGCCGTGGCTATGTACCACCGGCGCCGCACCGAGCCACCGGCTACGCGACTATACAGCGATCGACCGCCATCAGCCATACTTGTCTGCCGCCGCAGCGAGTCGGTCGCCATGACAACACCTTAATGGGATGATATCCAGTGGCTGTCTGGCAGCTCCCGGCGGGCTCGCATCCATTAGGCCCCCTGTCTCGGTTTCGAAATCCTATCGTCGACGTCGACGCGCCATAATGGTTGCGTCGGTGTGTCGACGTCGACGACGAGACGGGCGACGAAAAACGATCCCCAGGGGGGACGCGAAGGCGCCAGTCGCCACCGTCGGTGACACGTTGGGGTGATCTGAATGGCACGTATTATCACGTGTCTTAAAGGAACGTAACACAATTTGTGCAGGAAATGACGGTGCCACTGGGTAATGGCAGTGTCCCTTAGAGCGAGGCGCTCGTTGGCGTAACAGAGTTAGGGTTCTCGTGCTCACACAGATATTGGCGACTGCTACTTGGCCAGCTTGCCTGGCGGCAGGATTTGACTCAGAGCCATCCGGGCCTAGGTTTGTGATAGTTAATGCTTGTATGGACATGCCGCCATCTTTACACTTCCTGGCCCCATTCATGGACCAGCATGTTCCGACTCTGCTGGAAGCGACCATCGAAATGTTCGTCATACAAGAAACTTCCTGATGTTTTCGGAGAGATCAATAATTGTTATTTCATTGATGGCCTATCAGCTTTCCCATCCAGTTCCCATGCAGTGCATGGGTTATGTATTGTCGATCCACCAGTGCCACCAAAAAACCTCCCTCCCACGCCCCGACTCGACACTGGTGCTTCCCGACACACGGATTCGAAAACGGCCGCGCGACTCCCGTATCATACATGATAGCCGTGGAGAGTATCGACGAAAATGTTGGGAAAATGTTTGGGCAATCCTGGTTATGGAGGAATAAGGAGTGAGTAGGCCATACAATTCACATTTTACCTGCATTAAATTCATGTTTTTACATGCATACGTCACGTGTAAGTTGAAGCAGGAAAAATTGCATGCATGAGGTGGAAGGACATACTTGCAACACATTGAGAAATGTATTCGTCAATATAATCGAAATATGGGATGCCAGGTCCTCTTACTACCTATCAGATACATTAGGTCCACCCGCCACCTATCAGATGCATTACGTCCGCCCACCACCCATCACATACATTAGGCCTGCCCACCACCTATCAGATACATTGGGGCGGTGGTACCCGTCCATGGGGCGGTGGGGCCCGCTGGGCAGGACCGACAGCGGGCCTCAGGGCTTCTCGCCGCTGGCCAGACGCCGCTCGATGTCGTCGACGACGGGCAGCAGGTCGGCCACAGAGTCGATGACGTAGTGGCAGCCGCAGTCGGTCAGCATGCCGTAGCCGCGCCGCAGGCGCCGCTCCAGCTCGGCGGTCGGCATGGCGGCCAGCTGCGCCGCCGACGCTCCCACGTAGTTCCCCTGAGGAGCAGCCGGACATAATCGCTCTGAATCCAACATGATTGCCCGGGGAACCGCAATGACTTGGGCGAACGTTCTCAGGATGCTTGATTCATGCGAATGCTAATCCTGCTAGGACTCATCTTTTCAATGGAGCGAAGGCATTCCTCACTAGTGACACACAGCGTCCAATTTGTCCCCGACTGAGCTCAGTTTGACTACACTGTGGTATCAGCTATGATATATGGCAGCGTATTTTTGTTCCGATGACATCAATGAGAAAAAGCAGAGATCACCAGGATATATCATGAAGAAAACACCAGGAATGCATTTAGGAGGATACACTATGAATTATTGTTTTCATCAGACTACAATTTAGTCATCATGTACTAAATGTTACAAAGTCGTGGCTCGTTAGTGAACAGGTATAATTCCGAATTCATGGGTTACATATTGGTGCTTGCGTTAGAAAGTTTGTATTTGAGGGTGGTTGACACCACGAAAGCTTTAATTTATCATGTTCACGTGGTTGTTGGCGTGGTTGTTACATGGGCGCTGTATGACCGAAGCAGTCGATGCGCCCCTAAGCCCAAATAACCAACCACGTGGCTGTTAGTTGTAGTATATTTTGCATGTTCAGCTTAGCAAACCTAGGAAACCAATAGTATCGCTTTCCTCAATAGCAACGAAGGATTCAATAGCTTAACTTAATTTCGCTTTCATAAAACTATCAACAGCATTTTGTTTCATCAACTCAATATTGCTATGTGTAAAGTTGGGACGGGAAACATAAATAAATGTTGTTACTTTGCTATGATGCAATTTTCCCTGTAAACGTTGGAGAGGCAATATGTCATCTAATTCTTGTTCGTTTCTGGTCACCAAGCTATCCGATTTACTCCGCTATCCGTACCAAACTAATATCAGTACGAATATTCCATTCGTGCTCTGGTCTAATATGCAACTCATGTCATCTCTTATAATTCATGCACACTTGTTTCTCTCTCGTGTTGATTTATTCATGTTGTCGCGTCGAATCTGGCTCCTTTCTGTTGACTGGGACCTAAGGAGGGTAACATTTGGGGAATATTTGGGCTTTGCTTGCAATTCAATAATATCTGCAGATACCCACACTTGCAATGTTGGACTTAAAGCACTTTATGATTCACAACACAAAGTACATCTTGTACCGATATAAGATCATTGTGGCCAAGCTACAAAGTGTATCAAGGCAGTCGGCATGGCGTGTCGGGCTGCTGCATTCACACATAAAAATGCATCGATCGGAGTTTGGAAGCCACATTTCGATGAAATCCAAATGAAGCATTAGAAGCGAATTATGCACTCTTTTGCTTCACATAAAAGCATTAAAAAAAAACAATTGTTTAGTCTTCTAGAACTTCTATGTTTAATATGCTTAATAATGTAGGCATACCAAAGTAAAAGTTATGCACTAGGACTTAATGAATTGAAGGAGTGCACACACCAGCTTCAAGACTGAAAAATAAAGGTTCAACACTGCCGTAACCAGTTACTTTTTGTAGGAATTGATTCATCTCTGGGAATGGGTCCGTTGCCATTCCTCTCTGCACTATTGACATTATTAGCTCTGTATCTGAGCGAGAATACAGCACACACACACACACACACACACACACACACTCTCTCTCTCTCTCTCTCTCTCTCTCTCTCTCTCTCTCTCTCTCTCTCTCTCTCTTCTGGTGTGATTATGTCGCCGTCATCGTGCCATTTGTAATTAATAATAACAGAGTTGACAAATCAACAAAAAGGGCACACAAAGTGAGGCAATCCATATCAAGAGTAATAAGTCGATTTGGAGGAGCAGGGCAAACAGGACACAACTGGTGTGCGGGGAAGCCAGAGGCTGGCAGCATGCTAAAAATCCCTGTTATGTCACAATTCACTGCTAGGTAGCCGGTGGAAGATTGTTGAACATCCCAACGTTAGAAACGATCGTTCCGTCCAACTACCGCTAGGTGTCAGTGTGCTCGCACAGTCTTGACGACGCCGACGGTCCAGCAGCCGGCGGCGAGTCCCTCACGGATGCCGTCCACCGTGTCGTCCACCTTGACGATGGCCTCGATCGGGCTGACGTTGAGTCGGATGGCGTTCAGCCACACCATGTGCGGCAGCGGCCGGGCGGTCGGCACCTCGTCCGAGCTCACACTGGCGTCCGGCGAGAAGCCGAGTCCGGCGGCTATCGGCTGGCGGGCGGCCGGGTCACCGGTCACGCACGGGACACAGACCAAAGCTCGCTGAACATAGGTCACGGGCCACAGACGACGGGTCACGAGGCGTGAGTCGCAGGTCATGGGTCACGTGGTCACAGGCCACAGGTGACGGGTCACGAGGCGTGAGTCGCAGGTCCTGGGTCACGTGGTCACGGGCCACAGGTGACGGGTCACGAAGCGTGAGTCGCAGGTCTTGGGTCACGTTGTTTAATTTAGTTAATGTGCACATTCTGGAGGTTTCAATTCAGACCGAATGTGACATATTACACAGTAAAACAAATGTCCCACAGTAAATAAGTGTATGCCAATACTTTTATTACGCATATTAATGTTCCCCTATGGAGGAGCATAATGTTATCTTCACTACCAATTTGGTTATGAGCGATCGCTTGATATTGTATCTAGCGTAATCCCTATGTATAATAATGGACTACTCCATATGCAATACGGTGGAAAACTGCAAACAAGCATGTATGTGTGTTGCCAGATAGGAGTCTGCAATGCATATGTATTACTAGGCCCATGTCTACACTTGGTGCGTATTTACAGGTCCGTGTCTACACCGAGTGCGTTTTGCCCTGAAAATGTATTCACTACCTCAGTGTCGCCGGTGTGTATTACCAAGTCTGTGTTTACAGTGGGTGCGTGTTATTGTGGATCTGTATCTACACTGAGTGTGCATTGTCAGATCGGTGTCTACACTGGATGTGTATTGCCATGTCAATGTCTACACCGAGTACATTATCAGGTCCATATCTGCACTGGGTGTGCAGTGCACACCCAGTGGCAGTGCACACTGTGCACTGCCAGGTCTGCATCTGCACTGGATGTGTATTGTCAGATCTATGTTAATACTGAGTATGTAGTATTAGATTCATGTGTATAAGGTGTGTGCATTTCCTGGCCGGTATCCATCCTGGGTGTGCATCATGCTGGTGTCCACACTGGATGTGCATTACCAAGTATGTACCTACATTGGGTGTGCCGGGCCGAGTCCAACTCACCATCAACTTGTCGAGGATGGGCCGGACGAAGCCCGTGCTGGAGCCGATCTTGACGCCTCTGCTGCGCAGCGCCGCCACCGTCTCCACCACACCGGCGATCACGTCCACGTGCTGCTGCAGAACGTCCACATTCTTCGGCACGAACTTGGCGTACATTCGCTCCACGTCGTCTGCCGTCGGCTCCCGACCCGTCCGGTCGGTCCAGCGCGCGCGAACACTCTCCATCTCCAGCATCTTCTCAATGTGCGTCTGCCAGCAAGAGCACGTCGGACGGGCGGTGCAGACTGTGCGTCCGTGTAGACTGTGCGTCCGTGTAGACTGTGCGTCCGTGTAGACTGTGCGTCCGTGTAGACTGTGCGTCCGTGTAGACTGTGCGTCCGTGTAGACTGTGCGTCCGTGTAGACTGTGCGTCTGCGTAGACTGTGCGTCCGTGTAGACTGTGCGTCTGTGTAGACTGTGCGTCTGTGTAGACTGTGCGTCTGCGTAGACTGTGCGTCCGTGTAGACTGTGCGTCCGTGTAAACTGTGCGTCCGTGTAAACTGTGCGTCCGTGTAGACTGTGCGTCCGTGTAGAATGTGCGTCCGTGTAGAATGTGCGTCCGTGTAGAATGTGCGTCCGTGTAGACTGTGCGTCCGTATAGACTGTGCGTCCGTGTAGACTGTGCGTCCGTGTAGACTGTGCGTCCGTGTAGACTGTGCGTCCGTGTAGACTGTGCGTCTGTGTAGACTGTGCGTCCGTGTAGACTGTGCGTCCGTGTAGACTGTGCGTCCGTGTAGACTGTGCGTCCGTGTAGACTGTTTTGTAGACTGTGCGTCTGTGTAGACTGTGCGTCTGTGTAGACTGTGCGTCTATGTAGACTGTGCGTCTGTGTAGACTGTGCGTCTGTGTAGACTGTGCGTCTGTGTAGACTGTGCGTCCGTGTAGACTGTGCGTCTGTGTAGACTGTGCGTCTGTGTAGACTGTGCGTCTGTGTAGACTGTGCGTCTGTGTAGACTGTGCGTCTGTGTAGACTGTGCGTCTGTGTAGACTGTGCGTCTGTGTAGACTGTGCGTCCGTGTAGACTGTGCGTCTGTGTAGACTGTGCGTCTGTGTAGACTGTCTCTGTAGACTGTGCGTCTGTGTAGACTGTGCGTCCGTGTAGAATGTGCGTCTGTGTAGACTGTGCGTCTGTGTAGACTGTGCGTCTGTGTAGACTGTGCGTCCGTGTAGACTGTGCGTCTGTGTAGACTGTGCGTCCGTGTAGAATGTGCGTCCGTGTAGACTGTGCGTCTGTGTAGACTGTGCGTCTGTGTAGACTGTGCGTCTATGTAGACTGTGCGTCTGTGTAGACTGTGCGTCCGTGTAGACTGTGCGTCTGTGTAGACTGTGCGTCTGTGTAGACTGCGCGGACAGCACAGGACTGGAGGGCAACTCAGTGTACGTCTGTGCAGACTGTGTGCGGACCATACAGGAAGGGATGCAGTACGATCGTGACCAATACAACAGCACCGGACCAGACTGTGTGCGGACCATACAGGACGGGATGCAGTACGATCGTGACCAATACAACAGCACCGGACCAGACTGTGTGCGGACCATACAGGACGGGATGCAGTACGATCGTGACCAATACAACAGCACCGGACCAGACTGTGTGCGGACCATACAGGACGGGATGCAGTACGATCGTGACCAATACAACAGCACCGGACCAGACTGTGTGATGCTGTAGCCTCGGCTCCGCCAGCCGTGCGGTGCGGTGCCGACACATCTCAAACTTCCGGCGCAATGCAAGTTGCGAGTGCGTTGTGGAGTTGCGCCGTGACGCACTTCCAGCCAGTGGAATGAGTTCGCTGGTGACTTTCCCACAGGCTGCACCGTCACAGTGAATGACAAGGGAAGCTGAACGCTACTCGCAGATGATGCCCTGAAGCGCGGCACACCTCACTGATCCGGCGCGGAACTTCCACGCCCGGAGAGTTTCGCCACGGGTGGACCGATGAGATGACCGATCACCACGCTCAGTCCTCATACGTCGGCGTAGCACTAGGCATGGGTCTGTTTTCTACTCCAGGTCGATGTGTGCACTCGACAGTCTAATCCCAGGAACGAGCACCGGCCTGTGGGTTCCGTCAGTTATGGCAGGTCACTGACTTGACTGGAGTCATAATCAAGGAAAGCGGTCGAAGTAAATATAAGTACTCAGGACGGCGGCTCCACTGTGAAACGAGGAATATTTTCCATGCCTGATAGTTAAAGTTTTGTGTTGCGGAGGCCGTAACCTCGTGATCGTCGACTATGCCGACAAGTTCGACGAGTGCTAAAATTGTTGACACAAATATAGTTTGAAAGTATTTTTTTACGACAAACCGACTAATGGAATTTTTATGACTGGGTATTCTTCTTAGCATGTATTTTTCGTGGTTACATTAGACATCTTTACGTGGAGCTACAAATGCATCCTTCCAGGAGCGCTTACTCGCTTATGCAGGCCCATGGGACCTCGGGCCTCTTCGTCGGTAACGGCGACTCCCTCTTCTTCAAAGATGGAGCGGAAAGTCAGAGCTGGCGCCATGACGCCCGTGTCTACAACAGTGCCTGCAACATGACGGCGGTGTCTACAACAGGGCCTGCAACATGACGGCGGTGTCTACAACAGTGCCTGCAACATGACGACGGTGTCTACAACAGGGCCTGCAACATGACGGCGGTGTCTACAACAGTGCCTGCAACATGACGACGGTATCAATTAGCCGTGTACTAAAATCATCATCAGCACCAATCCCAGCTGAAGTCGCACTCTTCGCATATACGCCACCGCCACACTGCATGGTCACACTCTTCACATAAACGCCACCGCAACACTGCATGGTCACACTCTTCACATACACTCCACCGCAACACTACATGGTCACACTCTTCACATACACGCCACCGCCACACTGCATGGCCACACTCTTCACATACACGCCACCGCAACACTGCATGGTCACACTCTTCACATACACGCCACCGCCACACTGCATGGCCACACTCTTCACATACACGCCACCGCAACACTGCATGGTCACACTCTTCACATACACTCCACCGCAGCACTACATGGTCACACTCTTCACATACACGCCACCGCCGCACTGCATGGTTACACTCTTCACATACACGCCACCGCAACACTGCATGGTCACACTCTTCACATACACGCCACCGCAACACTGCATGGTCACACTCTTTACATACACCCCACCGCATCACCGCAAGATCGTGTGTCTGAGTCGTTGAAATTGAATCCGGACACCCAACGATGTTCAAATTGATGCTTCATATATAATAATTGAATATATTGCTGAAGGTTGAGCACTATATAATATGAGTTTAAATGGCACCATGATGCTCAGAAGAAGATTATAAATCCTACTCACATTCCTGGTTTTAAGTAATTGAGATTGAATATTGATGCAATCCAAGATGGTATGATCAGTATTGAAAACCGAATGAACAGCAGCCAATTAGTGTTTGCATATTATGTGTTGAAACGGAAGGCTGCATGCTGGCAGCAGGTGACAGCAGATGATAATTAATCAAGTTCAGATGACGTCACCCAAACAAAACAGCCAGAATACCTCCGGCTAGACATTCCGAATGTATTTGGTTAAATCGCCGAACTATGCATGATCCAACAATCCTATTATGACCAACCAAACAAGTCTACTATGTTGGATCCAACAGATCTACAATGTAGGACTCAGTGCGCCCACTATACCGGAGCAAACAGGCTTACCATGTCGGATCGAAAAAAGTATACGATGCCACATCCAACAATACAATAAAATGCTCGTCCAAATGCTTGACATGCTCATCCTCAACGTCCTATTCCTAATCAAAGATGCCCCCACTCGAAAACCTGAATGCGGTGGTTTGTGATTCGCTGTTTTAAGAATTACATTAACATTTTGGATTCGAAGATTCAAAATGTCCTTTTCATACCGAGGTACTATTCAAAACATCGCACGCACATTGGATCAAGACTCGGACTCGGTAAATGAGCTGTTTCTTTTCAGATTCGATTGCCATGCTATCGTAACATTGCTCTCAATGTGAGTATCGATGCAAGACGAATATCATTGGGTGCCTGAGGTGCTTACTGGTTCCCAGAGAAGACATGCACCTCGAAACGTTCTGCTGAAAATAATCGTTGGAATCTAGCTCTCAGTTCTGAATTATGTTTTATCATATTCACACTATCAATATGAGTCACGCATAATCCGTTAACGGACCCGCCTTCATTTCGCCGCACGTCTGTACACTCACCTGCCCAGTCGAAGATGACCGCCTTCACTCCGCCCTGGTATATGCGCTTCATGCGGTACTCCGGAGGCATGGCTGCACGCTTAGGAGGGGGTGGAGCGTCAGTCACTTTGGCAGGCGAGTTTCACCTGGTTATAGCACCACCAAACACAGTGTGTTCTGTGCACTTTCACCCATTACGAGAAGTGAGAACTGCCAGTTGCCGTGAATATGGAATGTTCACAAAGCATGGTCTCGCTTGGTAAACCACACTCTGGTTTTTTAGACATCAGGTCAGCATATGCAGCATGAGCACAACGCTTCTAACAAATCATCTACAATAATTTCACCGCCATCACCTCTTCATTCATGTGCATGCAAGCAGTTAATCCACCTCTAGCGGCATGTTTGTCCAGAGGTGAAAGAACCGGCTACTCGGTCACGAGCGAGCGTGACAGATATTGGACAAATATCTCCGGTTGTGGTGATAGCTTACGGTACCGCATTATCATTGGGTATCAAAACTAAGATTTTGCGGTCGGAAAATCGCAAATTTTAGCGCTTCCCATCGACCCGATTCAGACCGCAATATCTCGACAACCAATGGACCGATTGACAACAAACCAACACCTCGGTATTGCCAGAATTGTCAAAATCGTCGTGGCAACCGTTTCCGAGTTACGCGCCACGCCTACGCGAGGTTGGTGTGGAAAGCGGAACGACGTTTTTGAGCGTTTTTCACGATTGAAAAACGCGGAAAACTGCGGAAAGCGGAACGATGTTTTTCACGGAAACTGCTAAACTTAGCGACTTGCCGTCACCTTCACATCATGGCCCCATGTACCGGCTACAATCTTCCAATTGACGATCAGTAGCTGCAGAGTGTGCGGGCGCAGTCATCGTGGCACGGGCTGCACGTGTTTCAGTCCGTGAAAACGGCTCCGCTTTCCACTGTCTCCACACCACTGTCGAATGACAATTCTCGGAGGAAGTTGTACGTGCGGATAGCCCAACCCTTTGTGATGCTCACAAGTCCTTCGGATTTTCCCCATCACAAATACTTTTGATGCTATTGTCGGTGCCCGCAACCGTTACCATGCGTCACTTTCGGCAATCTCAAGCGGCAGACGGTGCGGGACAATATCCTCTCACCGTCCAGAGGTTGAACACGACGCAACAGTTCCGTTTTCCGGAGCAGTTTGTTTTCAAAGCTGGTTAAATGCCAAGGCGCTGTTGAAGCTGAACTTGCAGGGACGTCGATTTATATCCCTTTGTGGGGGCCATGGCCCCACCAATGTTGATCTTGCCCCTCAAATGTTGATTCCCCCCCCCCCCAAAAAAAAAGGAAAGAAGAAACTTCCATGCTGTTTTTATGTTCATAAGAAAGCTAAAGGCAAAAAGAAGAAAAACACCATGCTGTAGAGAAAACTTAGTTGATGTTTGTTAACCAGCATATTTTGTACTGCAAAGAAACAGATTAGGTTTAGATAGTAGACTGACTCTCCACCGTTGGCAGCAAAATTGAAAATTGTGCAAAAACAACAACAAAATAACTGGATTTACTTCCGCTGTGGAAAAGCAACTTGCATCATAAAATGCTGAGATTAGCAGATGCTGATGGATTTTAAACCATATCGCCTTAAACAAAGTTCCTAAGCCACAAAACAATTGCATTGGCATACTGATGTTTGCACACACCACGAATCAGACATGTGCTGAACCAGATTTGAATCGAGAATCAACTCATGAATCAATCGTTTTTGGATGAGTCATGAGCTGAATCAATTATTTTCCCAAAAATATATCTCGAGTTGTGAGTTGAATCACATCTTTCTATAAAATGAGTTGAATCATGAGTCAATCATTCAAATCACAATGAGTCACTTAAGTCTTGTGCTCAAATGCAAGGTATGAAAAAAAATGCATGCCTTTGTCAATAGCATGCCATGACACAAAGTAGGGGGGAAAACACAGCATAATTATTCATGCTTAGCATTACAATTGTCAAATTGTCAGCTGCTAGTGAGTAGTCAGGGGTACTGAAGTTATTTATGAAAAACTAATGACAGTAACTACAAATAAGTACCCATTAATGTTACGCTTGGTATTCATGATCAATATTATGCATGAGTCAATCCTATTGCCAGGAACACAACACACAGAAATGGGTTGTAATTGTGAGAAGGAATATGGAACCGCAACGGCCCTGCACTGCAATAGGCAGTGCAACACTGCAACACTGAATAAAATTTGGTCTGTATCGTAACTCCTAACGTATCATAACCTCCAATGTGACATAACCTCAAATGTATCATAACCTCTAGTGTGTCATAACCTCTGATGTATCATAACCTCAAATGTGTCATAACCTCAAATTTATAACAACCTCAAATATATCACAACCCCTAATGTATCATAACCTCAAATGTATCATAACACCATGGCCTCTGATGTGTCATAACCCATAATATCAGCTGACGATGGAGAAATGTGACGTGCGGTTTTGGCCCGTACTAAATCTGAACAGGTCTCAGCTTACGGAAAACCATTGCGGAAAAGAAATGGACTTGAAGTATATCGTATCCTCGCTAGGTGTCAGCATGCTATTTTATTTGGACCATAATTGTTTTCAATGACCAAAACTATTGTGCGGATGTGTGCAATTTTATAATTAATTGATTATCAAAGAGGTTCCCAAATAAATGATGATTCAAGGCATGATTTATTGATGCATTGCTTTGTTTACGGGCCATGCAGAGGCTACAGACCAACACGTTAGTTTTTGCGTTTTTTTTGTATAGTTTGATAGGTGCTGCCAATTTTGATGTTTTTCTACATCTGAAGGTTTTTCCGATTTATATTTTAGATTAAAGTCACCAAGAATAAGGCATTTCCTCTGAAAGTGTTCCCTGCTTTTCTCACAAATCACCTTATCGAGCTCCGGTTGCTGAGAACGTGTCAAGGTTTCTGATCGATACAAAGCTCTTATCCTAAGTTTATTGCTGTTGCTTTTTCCCACAGCAACATCAAGCCAAATGGATTTCACAAACACATTTGTTTACCACATCTGCTACTTTTTGAGAACTGTATAAGCTATTCACATAGAGCATTACACCACCCCCTTTCACTGTTGGAACCCTATTGCATGAAAACATATGGTATCCCTGGATGTCATAGTCCTGCAAGTTATCCACAAAATATCCCGCACTGACCCATGCTTCAGTAATGCAAAGAAAATATGGATTCTCTTCAGCACTCTTCAGGAACATAACACTTGAACTCATCAAATTTGGATCGAATGTTCCGAGTATTAAGCATCATACACTTAGCCCTCGCCTGTATAGGGGAGGGGGGGGGGTGCAAACCGTCTTCGGATTTTTGTGTATTTCTTCCAAGCCGATGAACGGATCGCTCTGAGATTTTCCGTACCCTTTGTGGCAACCTTTTGACGACTTTTGGTGAATTATTTTGGGTAGTCGTGACAGACCACGGAGTCATGAGATCATAAAGGAGAGCACCTCCAACCAGTTTTCAACAAATACGTAAACATCGCACGTTCGGGCGTATTTTGTACGTACTTAGCGTAATTATGGGCATATAGCAATAATAGATGCCCAGATGGGTTCTCATTGAAAAATAATGTTGCAAAAATCGGTGACCTCGGTCGACCTCAGTTCATCTCGTTTGACCTATCGACCTTTTTCAGCTGACCTACGGTATTTTTGGTACTGAATTCGAATTCAGCGTCCATTTTTACCTTAGGGAACTTTAAACTCCGAAATTGGAACCACTTTTCAAAAAGTTGGATATTTTGGGTCACGGCTTTGACCTCATTTGGTGCATGATATATTGGTCCGATCAAGTAGTGTTACATGCTATGTTCGCAAGGTCCAAATAAACATATTTCAGGTCATTTCGTGCATATTTAGACAGTAGTTTCGATATAACTGACGATTATCTTAGGAAAATACAAACAAAAATCAATTTTAGACCTTTGACCTGACCTGGAAGGTCAACCATTGACCTTAGATCATACTGAATTTCAATCGCGAGATCTCGACCAGATCCATAACTTTGGTCTTTGGTTCATTTTCGTAACATGCACGGTTTCGAATCGCCAGGGGGGTCATACCCCCCTGTACGACCGAAGGTGGTAAAATGCCGAATACTGCCAAGGGTTAACAAAAGTTGCATAACCCTTTTTGGCTTTTATGTTGGACAACTATCATTTCTGGATGAGCTACCACTCTGCCCCTATTTGCTGATTCTGAGGTTCGATTGCCTATGCTGTCACTATTGGCACATCCCTGAGATGGCAATGCAAATTTTTATCTCCCCACCCCGTTGTCTAGTTTCCCTGAAGGGCATGTTCATATACTTTGACTAACACTTGCACCCCATTATCAGAGAAGTGCAGGTCATCTATCTGATATAAGTCCAATGAGCGATAAAACCTGCACCACTTGTTAACCAAGGGCAAACCTAATTAATTACAGAGCTTACCTACTCTGGCATTGGCTGCCAGTGCCCTAGAGCTCCACTCAGGGGAGACTCCAGCCATAGGCAGAGTAGCTGTCACAATAACCTTGATATTGCTTGGAGAACTGGGTGTATTCCTTGAAATATACAGGTTAAAGATATATGGAAGATATCCTGCGTTCGACCCCGCTACAAAGCCGCACAGCGCGGAGTTGAATTGAATGATTTTCACATTGGGAGCGCCTGGTGTGTTCAGAAGACGATGTCAATCACGGCGCACCTGAGACAGACTGGCTCTAGGTATTTTCGCAGTCAACATCGCGTAGATTCTGTCTCGCTCGTGTTCGCAGCAGGACAGTCACCGGCCAGCAAGGTGTCGTCATAATTCTTTCGATCACTGCGGTTCTCGCGGCTGTTGTACCAGCGGTCGCAAGGGCCGCGAAAATAGTACAATTCCAAGGCTTTATTCTTGTTCAGAGAGAGCTGTTACAATTGAGAAAACCCAGTTCGACACCAGTAGGAGTTTCAATATTGCAAATACCACCAGAAAACGAAGGTGTGTAACGATACTATACACACTAGAAACCCCTAACCATATTTTTGTTTGTTCTTGAAATACTGGTACAAAAGGTTTTGTGCATTTGGGTATTATTGCGCACTATTTTGCCCCACATTTCCTAAATTGCGAGGGGTGCCAAATGACCCCCATCTCTGAACATCTTTATTTCCGAAGTCAGACTCGTGTGGTCTGACTTCCAGTTTTCCGACTAGTGGCGCCTAGGCACGGAAGTAGGTGTATATTTTCAGGGTTTGTGCATGAACAAGTTATTGCTAGCAAAAAAAAAAACTTGCCGTATTATGTAACTGAACATCCTCTATTTATTTATTCACATATTAAATTCGTCTAATCTCCAGTTTAAAAGTGTTAAGAATAATGTAATTAATATGGTCTGACTCCGTCATTGGGATGCCATGACGATTACTTCCCGCTAGTGCACGCGTGAAACCGCCTATTAAGGCAATACTTCTAAATTAACACATATGGATACAAAATAAGGTGCAGGGGTGAGCTCAGGGATGTGCTGAGGGCAGGGGTGCGGAGCTGGAGCCGGTGCCGGAGCCACCGGGACATTTTACTCGAAGCCAGAGTCGGAGCCGGAGCCGTCAAAATCAGGGCGGCTCCGACTCCGAAAGAGGTAAATTAAAGAAAATTAGCAAACGTAAAATGAACACATTACACCTAGTATGGTATGGTATGGTATGAAAACGCATTTTTAAAAGCCAAAATGTTTAAATACGAGTAACATGTAAAAATATCAAATAATGGTAGAATAACCAATAACCATATTCTAGCCTAAGTAGTCAATGCAATAGTTCCATGTTTTGTTTCGTTAAGTTCATTGTTTCCATCATCAACGGCTTGTTGTACCTTATTAGAGAGGAGGTCAAACATTACAACTTACATCAAAGGTGTTCCTTGGGCCATTCACGGGATGTGGAGTGTTGTTGATTCGAGTCTCCCCTCTTCTGATTGCCCCAATATGGCACGAAGCGAGCGTCAGTTTACGAGGGCCAGTTTCCGATTCGCGGCGACAGCATTATCGTCGTCTCATTTGTTCTGCGAGTTCTCTCTGAAGTGCGTTTGCCTGAGGAGTGATAATGGCGTGAACGAAGAGTAGTGCGTATCAACATTTCGTGCTGGATGATACCGGGTGGTTTAAGTGTGGTGTCACTGATGATGTCGGCAAGTCATGTGGAAAGGTCGTTAGCCGGAAGAAAGATGGAAGTGGAAGCACTCCTGCCTACAACATGAAACGTTATCTGAAGCGTTATCATGCAGCAGTGTACCGACATGTCATGGACGCCGACGCACCGCCACTGAAGAGCACACGCACTGACCAAGCTACTCCATCCTGGATCAACAGTCTCTGCACAGGTCAAGAGTCAACAGTCTCTGCACAGGTCAGTTTTATCGTGCTTCATTTATGAAATGAAAAACTGCATTGATGAAATGAAATGAAATCCCCGCATGTCGCGAAACAGTTCGAAAAGCTACTATCCCATAGGTAAGTACAGTCGAGGATGAAAAATATAGAACCCCTTCAGGTACTGACCGGTCACCACTGGCATGGTAGACTGCACCGCTCTACACTAACACCACTAGCGTCACCACCAGCACCAGCACAGAAAACACCAACACCAGCATTGAGCTGTGCAGTCTACCCTGCTAATGGCGACCGGTCAACGCCTGAAAGGGGTTCTTTATTTATTGCCCTCACCTGTACATCCAACATTACGCTCTTAAAAGAAAAAACCGGATATTTTACGTCATCCCGGTTAGGGAAGTCGGCAAGTGCCGTCCCCCTGAAGCTTTGCGCGCACTGCACTCGTTTTAGTAAATCAAAGACCGCCAAAATGAGTTACTGTTCCTGATTTATTTTTGTTGTGGATTCCATTGTTTGTTTTTTTTTAATAGCAATGCATCAAATGCGGCTCCAGGGACGCTTTTTGCATGTTCGCATTTTTTGGTTTCATACCTTCGTAGTTAATAGTACAGAGTTTAAAAAATGTAGAAAGTCGTGTTTTGACAGGAGATAACTATAATAGGAACGTGCAGATTTGCTTTATTTTTATAAATTTTCTGAGAAATCCCACACTTTTTGAAAGCCTTTCATAGTTATTATTTAATACTCTCAAATTTGGCATAATCCACGTGCTTTTTTAATGCCAGTGTTTCTCCATTTAGGCATACAATGCTGTAGTTATGCATGGGAAAATATCTGTCGCTTCCATTTCCAAGTAAAGTTGTCCCAGCCTCGGCTCAATCCTTCTATTATGTGAAAATTGTTTCAAACTTTTAATGTGATATGATTTAAACCAAAGGCTAATTTTCTTCGGTCTTCTCATGGTAGGATAAACCTATGAATAGCAAAGAACGTGCAGACAAGAAGAAACGCAATACAATCTGGGCGAATCGACATTTCCCCAACGAAACGTTTAATCGAGATGCAAACACAAGGCACTAGGTGGTTGAACGTGCATTGGTGTTCAAATGTTTTTCTTAACGTCGGGAGACGGAAAAAATCTGTCTATGGTATGGGAAATATTGTCCTTGCTTAGGGGTGACAATGTGACTGTCACCTTATTGTGCCTTCCGTGAAAAACACCGAGGGCCAAAAACAACTTGGTGAAATCATTAACGTCCCAGCTACGAGCAGGAACACCCATTGTGACAATCATTCCGGTGTAAATGTTGTGACTAAATCTCAGTTTTTGTCAATGCAAAACATTATTTTCCAATATACTCACTGTTTTCCGCTGATAAACATCCGTTCTAACATTTATTGTGGAATACAGATACCTATATATCTATCAAAGGCCATCTATAGAAAATTTGAGCAATGCCCATTCGTAGCTGTGAATGTGAAGGTGATGTATCTTATTACACTTTTTACTATAAATTAATATTAGGCAGATGCTTCTATTGCTCTTCACGTACAGTCTTTCTAGTACTTATACTGAAGACCTTTTCCTTTTGTCCTTCCCAGGTACTTTGAAGCATCCAAGGTGGTCATGAACATCACCAAGAATGACCCATAGGGGGCGTGCGCGGCCATACTACTGGTGGCGCTTCGTTTGCACCTGGCGGCGGCCGTCTGTAAGCATGTCATTGGGTCGCATGGTGGCCGCGGCCGCTAGATGCAAAATCTTGAAGATAATCGTGAAAAACAAAGAAAGTATGCTCTGAGATTTTGCCCCACCTGTGATGGATACTTTCATAATTTCTGTAGCAGCTGATACCACTTAGACTGCAGTATAATGGTCGTTAGTAATCGTCAATTTTGTTCTAAGGTTGCTACGTATGCGGATCTCCCCATAGCTTAAGCATGGGGTACGCCAGAAGCATGATGTGGTCGCATGTGAAATTGAATACTTTGATCAAAGGATGGTAGGAACTAAAAAAAATTCCCCTGAAACGCCTTCCGAATTGATCGCTCGATACAATGAAGGTATTTCTGATCAACTGACATTACCATTTTATATTGTCAAAATTGATTAAAGATGAAATAACACATCGCAACGATGTCTGCCAGGATGTCCATTTGGTGCAGATGATAAGGGTGCTGATGTACGGGACTTTACCTTTGTCTTCTTTCATATGAAACAAACCTTGCCTGTCATCATCATGCATTGCTTACCAACCAGCATCACATAGATAATGCTAAAGTCACCACATGCGAAAGCAAATGCTTCTCTCTGCCTCCACCGCGAGGTGTGGGTACAGCCAGCCTGTTTTGGGTAGGATCGAGTGGTATATAAATTAATGTCAATTATTACAATAATCATATCCGGTTACGATAGGACCTGAACATGATATTATAAAATACCAAAAACCAAGAATGGTTTTTGTTTTCTTTTATCCCCTTGGATATGCCACTGCCGTCGCCATTTCCACCGTTACTGAATCCACCGGCATCGGCAAGACGAGTAAACATAGGTGTGGAAACAGAGGAGTGGTATAGTCCCCCACTTTTCATGGCTCAAGGGTTTTGCCCCCTTCCATATACACATGCACACTTTTTGAGATGTTCCTATGCTTCTGGTGGACGTGGCCTAGTCGAGAACTTTGACTAAGAGGTCACGTCCTTTGACGTATGCAGGCTTACCACCAAAGCTCACCATACTCCGACCAAATACAAATTCTAAGAGTGGGAGTGTTGAATGACTGAAAGCGGACACGCCTACCTACCCCAGCTAACATAGCATATTTGAGCACTAGAGGCCTGTGGCTCGAAGCTTCATGAAATTTAACAATATAAGAATGATTGAGTATTTTGCAGAATTATATTGCATAAAAAATAGCTTTAAAAACCATCTCGTGCCGTCTCTACTCCATCCAAAGTCCGTCACGACACTCATGAATGATGTCACTAAGAGTCCATGCAACTGCTAAAAAGTGGGGCACTTGTGTGCTGTTCATCAATGGAACGTTCACCAGCTCGACGCCCCGCCACGACTTGAAGGTTGGTGAGATTTCACAGCCTTTGGATTTTTGAAGACGCTGAGCCTCCTCGGGAGTGTCCAACTCTTGTGGCTTATTCAGTTATTGTTAGGTATTCGCATTGTCACAGTACAGCAATGCGAAGGGGGCGATGGTTGTGGTAGCCGTCTTCCAGTCCTTACTACATAGGTACTGTACAGTTAGTTTATATACGGTTTATGTACAGTTGAGGGGGCGATTGCCTCTAAATATTGGCTTTCCTCCCAAATCATTTGGACTTTTCACATGGAGGCACGCCATGGAGTACGCTGTGTTATGCCCCCCGATGATTTGAAAAATGCACGCCCCTACTAGGTTATGATTCTGAAACAACGTTTATGGTACTGAATGGTGGTGTGGTGGGCATTGGCTGTTGGGCAAAACTTGCAGATTGCTGTGCATGACAAATAATTTTATTTGTTAGAATTATATTCATGTGCTTTAAGGTGGAAAGAGACAAGTTTTTGCACATTTTCCTCCATAATGCAAACAAATTGGGTAAGCTTCGTTAGCTTAGGCTAGTTTATGTTCTTTAAGTTTGAAAATTTAACAAAAATGTTTAAAAGAAAAATAACTTCAAAGGCAGATTATGCTAGGTTCACTTAGGTTTTTTCTTTAATTTTGAACAATCGCTGAAGATAATTGCTTCACAATTATCTCGTTGATAATTGCTTTCTAAATATTTGTTTTCCTTTTTTCCTCCAAAGGAAGGCTAGGCTATGTTATGTTATGTGCTGTTGTGCTTTTTTATTTTTAAACATTGTATTTATGCTATGCTACCTATCAAGGTCAAAGCACAATTTTTGGTGTTATTTTGCTCACAGCCTGAAAATTAAGCATTTGCACAGAAAATGAGTGCTCCATAATCTTATTCAACTTTATAAACATTGCATTGGAATGATAAATTCTGAGAATTCATAAAACACCTTCAACTACAGATTTAACATGCAAAGCAGGTAGGTGAGGTGGGGATGGTTGGTTGGTTGGTTATTTGGGCTTAGGGGCGCATCGGAGGTGGGGATGGCCAGGTGATTAAGGTGCTAAGCTCTGGCTGCCAAAGGTCCCAGGTTCGACACTCACACCACTCAGGAAGTTTCCCAAACTTCAGCCCACTGACGAAGCTGTGACAGCAGCGCGACGATAAATTATTTTGGGTGCGCACCCTTGTGGGCTTATCCGTGTCCCCTGCACCTACATGAAGACTCTTTACGTCTGACATGTGTTCCTACTGTCAGACATTTTGCACCTCTTTACGTTTGCTCTTTATATGCTTTATATTTGCTTTATATAATAAGGTCCAGTCACACGAAATCGGGTCATCTCAGATCATTCTTTGTTCACACAATGCCCTCGTGTACTACTTGTGACTCTAAAGCCAAATTAAAGGCAGCTGACGCGCGTAAAAATATCAACTCCACACAAAAGATGGCAGTGCAAAATATGCATTAGTACTTGACCTGACCTAATACACGACCTTGCCACATATTTGAAAGCAGAATGTCCATATCATTACTTTATCAAGTTCTGCACGAAAAGTCTTCCCCGTACTGTGATAAGAAAGATACTTTGACCAGACCTCTGTTTCATAACATTGACCTTGGTTAAAATTTGGGAAAGCAAAGTTTTTGATTTGATGAAAGAGCAGTATGATCTGGATTTGGTGTTGAAATGCTGCAACTACTGCGAATGGTGGCATTTTGAAGATTATGGGATATTATCCTTGATCCGTCCCAAGTCAATTTTAAGGCAATTATAAATCTGAAACTGGCAATTATAAATCTGGCAATTATAAATAAACTGAAGGAGGCCAATAAGGCAAATATGGTGAGTCGAAACACCACGAAGGTATAGAAAATTCCCCACTTAACCTTTTGGAGGGAAAGGATAACAGAACTGCAGTAAAAGTGCTCCTGTTGCGACACATCTGGTGCGTGGACCATTCCTATTGCAACGATTTGAACACTGTTTTCATTTCTGACATTATTCATACTTTCTGAAGTTTTGTGCTTTATATTTCCGAGTCCAGAACAAACAAACAAAAAATAATTCGAGCCGACATATCAATTTTAAAACCGTCAGATGACACTTCTGTGAATCTCCTGTGTTGATCTTTTCGGACTCCTTGGCCGTGACCGGAGAGGCATGTATCCACTGTGTTCCTACTCTTGCTTTCGGCTGCGCCATTGGGTACGGGTGGAGTTTTTAAACTGTTGTAAAACAAACCGTAGGACGATTGCGTTGATTGGTCCGTATGCATTTTAGTTTACTTGATGTCGTGTGTGGTGACTGACTAGTCTCGGTTATCACGATGACTAAATCGGTGTACATATTTGATCAGAGGTCATCGTTTTCGATTCCTATGATTTTGTGGAAACTGTGCCCCCTTCCCTATCCTGAATTCGCCCCACCAAAACTTTGGTTTCATCCCTCCCGAATGTTAGACACCAAGGAAATAACTTCACCCATCGTCATCACAGTTCAGGCCTGCTGTGCTCCAATGCTCCATCAATGCCGATGTGCTTTAGCCTGCGAATCGGCGCAGAAATATTTTATTTAAGCCATTGTGTATTTGTTAGTGTGTGGAGTGAGGGAAGAGTGACGATGACGATGACGATGACGATGACGATGGCAGTGACGATGACGATGGACCAGAGTCCACTGTATGACACTGTAGCAGCATGCCACGACTCAGTTTGTATTGACATTTACTGTGCACTGCTCTCTTGCTTATGTGACTTCACCTGCTACCGGACGATTTTTCCTGTTGGCGAGGATGCTGAAGAAGCATAAACATACACATCGTGAAATAAAAATAAGAAGTATTAATGTCTGAAAATATAGTGGGCGAAATCCATTGAGTTCTTGGCTGGGGGAGGGGACGGTCTAGTACACTTCGCTTCAGCCCACCCAATGTTTTTCAAAAATCGACACCTCTATGAACTTGTGTATGTTTGCGTAGGTGGTGTTTCGTCTCTGAGATTCAGGACAAGCATTGGAAACATGGTCCTTTCCTTGATGTTGGCCGCCAAAATATTTTATCTCCAGGAAGTATTCCACTCCATTTTTCAAAAAGAGGAATTGAGTCTAACAATGACTGCGATCTCCTTGATGTTTGGTCATGATCATGGGAACATGGAAGCACGGAGCATGACCGTGAAAAGTGCGAAAATCGTTTTTTTGATGACAGAAACAAGCTACATCATTCTCCAACTTGGAATACTACAGTTTTCCTCTCATAATCCAGGATTCAGATTAAAAGAAATGTCCTCAAAGTCCTTTGCTCTATACCAACCTGCAATGCCACATAATTTTCCTCTCCAATTCCAGAATTCCAAGACATGAACCCAACCCTGGTCATGCCTAACTGAAGTGACACTTTTCTCAATTCCTCAGTTTGATACTTTTCTCATTTCTCAGTCTAACATATTATTTTATCCATTTTGCCACACTGCAGACTTCTGTAATCCTTATCATGAAAAAAAGATGTTTTGGTTCTTCCAACATGAGCCTTTAATTTCATCTGGTCACTTCCATGAGTTTTATTGATTTGTGTCGAGGCCCGTGTTTTGTCATAAGCAGAACTTGTTGCATTGATCAAAAGGTTTGTTAAAATAAAGTACTTGAAGCTAATGCAAAACATAACCTATGACACTCTGCCCTTAATATTGGTGCTATATTGACTTCTTTATTGTACAAGGGAATTCAATTTGCATTGGTGAATTTCATTTTCAATGAGTCATTGGATTTGGAGAACAGCATGTTGTAATACTATATTTATTAGCATGATTAGGATGACGTGACCACTGATTCCCCTCAGAAATGCATATTTTTATTTGGAAAGCAAAATTACGTACTTCTATTGTTTAAAACCTAAAATATCCTGGCCTGGTTTACCCTGTCTCCTTTCAAATTGTTTCTTCAATATAGGCACAATTTGTGTGTTCAATAATACAAATGTTAAAAAACCTAACCCGGCCTTATCTTTTGTTTCAAAGAAAAATCTCAAAGAAAAATAAATTGAGCATATTGTCACAATAAAAGCTAACCTAACCTGTGGTTTCGCTTTGCCAAGTAAACTGTGTGCACAACATATTGTGAGCACATTAAAACGACAATAATACCTACCATAGATGGATATTGATTGATACGCACCATAGAAGCAAGATTAGCTTATTGCAATTAGATATGCCAAGACTGCAATTTGACATATTAATTAATAATTTAAGATCGTGTATATTTGAACAAATTGGAGACCATATATAGGCTAAAGCATTCTTATTTGTTCAATTTCAGCGGCATGGTCGACATTTCGTGCTCACTCACATGCATAAGGGTCTTAATGTGAGCTATCAACATGTGACAGCATGGTGGTGTTCGATAGTCTGTAGGTGACAGGCTGGACACTTTTTTGCCTTTGAATCTGTCAGCCTGCTGACCTTGAGGCACATCTTCCAGCCTGCCTGCCTTTAGCGACACATTTGTCAGCCTGTTTACTCTCGCGGCACATGTCAGCTTGCCTGCCTCTAGCGGTACATCTGTCACCCTGCTGACCTTAAGCGTGTGTCTGTCGTGTCTGCTCACCTTTGACGGTGCATATGGTGTTGTATATATGTGCAGAATAGCACAGGGTGTCATAATGTAGGTAGAGTAAGACAGTAATAAAATGTATGCAATGTAGTAGCATGATGTTTCATAATGTAATATAAGGCTGGCAAGCATGTATACTAAAAGTGCATATAGTAATCCATTCTGGTATCGGTCGTATCCACTGACCTTTAGCGACGCGGTTGTACCGATTCACTATTATCGGGGTATTGGTTGTACCCGGCGACCTTCAGCGATGTGTCACAGTCGCGTCGGAGCACAGCTTACGGTACGAGGTCACACGTGTGCCGAGTTGCGCAGTACACGCCTGATTCGGGGCGTGCTGGCGAGGACACAAGAAGCCTGTACCACAACCCTTCATGTTATGACACGAAACACTGCTCTGGCTTAGTTTGACGGACAGTTTATTTATATACACGCTGTGGGCGCTCCTTATTGCATTGCAACGGTTTGTAGTGCAGTGTTAATGTAGCCCAAGCGTGGTTTGAAATCAGGGGTGACTGAGTTTTCCCAGGCAATACGAGCTTTTTACGTGGTAAGGCACCCGTGAGAGCTGCTACCTCATGTTAGATCGCCAACAATCGGCTCGAACCTCTGTCCGCTGATGTATTGAACCGCTGACTACCATGCTGCTTTAGCACAGAAACTGTGCAAGGCAAAACAACTTCTTGTAGAGTCAGCACTTACTTCTCGAAGTCTGAGAGACTCGATGATATTTTGTAGCCGTATGACTCTTATTGATATATACAGGTCAAAAGTAGTTGGGTATGGACAACAACAAAAATGGTCAGCAATTCCATGGACATAGATTTAGAGGACCATACCAGCTAAGCGAAGCCCAGCGACGGAACATTGAACCCGCAGCAGCGCGCGTAAAAATTAACAATTTCCATGAGCCATTTCAGTGAAGAGTACCTGCGTTTTTGAGTTGTATGATACAATTCGGTCGTCTGCGAATCACCGTGTCTCGAAAGTCACAACGCATTCAATAGTAATTCCTTGCCAGTGGATGGGATGGTACCCCAGGGAAGAATTTGGATTCCAGTGGGTACCATAGTGCAGTGGGCTCCAGAGGTGACGAGGTACTTCCCCTTCCCATTCGGTAGTGACATCTCTGGTCTAAACCCAAAACTCCTATATACCGCAGTGACTGGGTACCCGCAGGAACGGACCTTTACTCCCATGAGATGAAGTGTTTCTAACATTTCATGAACGGCAATGATGGCAATGATGCGAAAAAGAGCCTCATCACTACTGCAGTGTGGTCATCGGGCCTCGTAGCGGTGCAGTGAAAATGGAAAATGTTGAAATTATACCCATCGTTGAATAAAAGCCTGGTTTCTTGAATTGCAGGGATAATATACTAAGTAATCGAATGTACTAAATAATGTGTAAATGTATGCTAGTTTGGATAATACAATTCATGGAGCGTTCAGTATTACCTGCTCGCCATCTACCAAGAGCCACTGATCACTCCGCCCTGCCAGTTCTGGCGCGATTGACTGCTGGTTATAGCAGTTTATTTTTCATTTTGGTAGGGTGACACCCGTCGCTCTTTTCTCAGTTTCTTTCCTAGCGGGGTGACACCCGTCCCCCACGCGGTTTTTCATCTTCGTCGTACCTTCTGTTCCCTGAGTTCCCGCACGTACTTGTATTTAATAACACAACATTAGATTGGGTTTTTCCCCACGATGGGGAAACACGTAAGAAGGACGTCGACCCCTGCTCTCCAACGGACTCCGACTCTGATTTTCCGCCTCTAACCACACCTGACGACCGTCGCACGAACACGGACTTGGCACCTAATGCACCTTCGCTTGATACCGCCACTGATTCCCCACGCCAGACAATTCCCCTTGATGACGCAATGGAAGCCCTCTGTGCCTCACTGACCCCTGCTCGTCCCAAGACCACGACCTCGCCTCGCAATCTGGACCATACCATCACTCTCCACGCCGCTGACCCTTGCTCGACCAGACCACGCCCTCCACCCGAACCCATCCACCCCATCGAACACTACCTCGACAGCGTTGGCTCGCACGTAGTCGTTAAGCCTGTCGAGGAATCCGATTCTTTCCGCCGTATTAACGTTTTCTGGACGGCCAATCAACTCCTCGCCATCTGCTCCTTAACTAATTTTGACATCGAAGCCCCTGCCAACGAGTGTTACGAAACATACACTGGAATTGGCCTAAACTCATCTCATTATCATCGGGCTTCTTAAATCTCACCCTGGACATCACTGGACGATGAAAAGCCTTAATAGTAGTCTCCGTTGTAATTCGGTTTGTTATTTCTTTTAGTCCAAAGGTCTTAATTGAATAGATTCTGAGATCAGTGTCTTTGCTAAGCAGCGATAGGTATACCATATACCATATATACCATGAGCCCACCATCTTACCGAACTATTTCTGTTCGATGACATAATTTGAAATATAGGTTTAACGTGCTGTCTATGTCACTATGCAGTTACCCACCTGAAGATCCACTCGGGTCAGTTGCCATGCCAGTCATGTGCCTTCTCAGGTCACATGACAGGCATCGCTCGTTACTTGTCAAATCATTACTTTTCATATCACTCCTCGTATGACCATGTCAAGTCGCATCACGAGCGCCTAATCCTCTCGGGGATTCTGAAATTATGATAGGCATTCTCATACTTAAAGTTGATGTAGTAGGGTGCTGATTTCATTATTGTATTTATTCCATGTGTGTTCCATTGGGGGATGGGGCTGCGGGGGACATGCCCCACAAATTTCTGGAAAGTGGGGATTTGTCACCCCCAAACAAAAATCCGTGTCCCCCAAGCCTCAGCAACCTCAGTATCATCGCCCAAAAATTTGACAATAATTTATATAGTGAATATATATATATATAAATGAAGCTATATATGAAGCTCGTTCATCGGCTACATTTTAGTATTTTTGGTGATTCTCTTGCGCATATATATATTCGCAAGAGAATCACCAAAAATACTAAAAACCAATGTAGCCGATGAACGAGCTTCACAGGCCATCTATCGGCACAAAATTTCCGAATGGTAAATCAGCAAACGCTAGAAATTTCTGCTTCCAGGCCATTCTCGAATAATATGAACCTTCATCTTCTGTTTTGGCTTGGGTGGAAGATTATGCTCTGCTAAGCAACACATCTGCATTATCGCAAGGCGTTATACGTCTCAGGTTGCATTCCCCTACTCATATATTGATATATCTTGAACAAATGCGACTCTGGGTGCCCATTAGTATCTTCAAGACCATTGAGGGAAGTCATGGGCAGGTTTAAGCACGTTCGTCAAGTAAACGTCGAATTCGTATTCAGCGACGAGTTTCCCAGGGGCGTATTGGCATCGGCATTCAGCGACAGGTTTATGATCATCCGAATCAATTAACACTGAGCACGCTGGAAGGAACTACATAGGTCTCGCGTTACTACCTTAACGGTCAATGCTCAACGTAAACCAGTTTCTTCGGTCCCCTCCATTTTGTTTCGTTTTAACCTAAACCTACCCAAATCTGGTATTAAGTAGGCTTGGACGAAAACCACAAAAAAGCTATGTGAGGCGACTGAAGAAATCAGCTTAAACTTTGACCCGTCCATATAAATTCGAAGTATCAACTTTATAATACTGCATAACAAGACAACACGAATGACAACACTAATAACATACATTTTCTGCAAATTGAAGCCATATCGACGCAACACAATGACATCGAAAAACTCTTCAAACCCTTACCCTTGACATATTCCGGTTGTAAATGCTACGCGAGTATCCACCACAGGTTATTGCTTGATACAAAATTCGGATAAGTTCGAGAGAAAACGAAAAGAAATTGGCGACCGAAGTATCAGCGTGGCCTTTGTTCTTAAACAATTCGGTTGTTGAGCCTGCCCGTGGTGAACCATCCCACATTTCAAATCGGTACATGTCAAGGTCAAACTTCTAGATCAAAGGTTATCTTCATTTATTAGATGACGATATTGAAGAAACGTCGACCAAACGCGAGGTTCGGTTCCTATCGCCTCAATTTCCATCAAATGAGCGTCATTCGACGTGTCTTGCTATGCTTTATCAGAAAGCTCAGCAACCGAATCGTTTGTCTAGAACAAAGGCCAAGCTGATACTTCGGTCACCAATTTTTTAATCGTTTTTTTTTCTCACCATCTTATCCAAATTTTGTATCAAACAATAACCTGTGCTGAACACCCGAGTAGCATTTAAAACCGGGACATGTCAAAGTCAAGGGTTTGAATGAGTTTTTCGACGTCATTGCGTTGCGTCGATATGGCTTAAATTTGCAGAAAATGTATGCCATTAGTGTTGTGTCATTCGTGTTGTCTTGTTATGCAGTATTAGAAAGTTCATACTTCGAATTTATCTGGACGGGTCAAAGTTCAAGCCGATTTCTTCGGTTGCCTCACATTTTATGGTGGTTTTCTCCTCAGTCTACCCAGCTCCATTTCAAACCGGGACGTGTCAAGGTCGAAAGTTTGACTGAGTTCTTCGATGCCATCGCGCTTCGTCGCTATGGCTTCAATTTGCAGAAGATAGATGTCATTCGTGATACCGAATGGATAATCGTGACAACGGATTTCAAGTGACAGCCTGTGGTAAATCCTAGAACATTTTCGTCCTTCGACGTCACTTGTTGTATGGTAGCAGAAAATTGTTCATTCGCAATACTCTCGACGGGCTAAATTTCAAGCTGATTTCTTTGGTCGCCAGGTACTTTCTGGGGGGGGGGGGGCTTTCTCCAAAGCATACCCAGATCCACTATCAAGCGATAGTCCATGCTGAACCTTCGAGTAGCATTTTAAAACCGGGATATGTCGAGGTCAAACCTCATGGTCAAAGGCTAGTTTGATTTTTTAGAAGTCCTCGCGATTCTTCGCTATGGTGTCACTTTGCACTAAGTGCATGTCAATCGATGTGACTTGTGCCGTGTTATAATGCTACCAAATATAACTAATTTCTTAGGTCAAAGGTCACGCCGATTTCTTTGGTCGCCTCGCAATTTTTCCTTCGCCCTAACCTAACGATCGCCCCGCGTTTCTCGTTTTCTCTCAAAGCTATCCATGCTTGGCATCAGGAAAAAGCCCAACATTTCAACCAGGGACATGTCAAGATCAAGCCTCAAGGTCAAAGGTTCGTTAAATTTGCAGTCCTCGCGTCTCGTGGCTATGGCTTCAACTTAGATTATGTGGGTGTTACTCAACATGGCTTGCCGTACGGTATCAGAATGTTGAGATATCGAAATAATTTCAACGGTGTCGAAGGTCCGGTGTGTGTGCAATGATTGACTGCAATGGGAATAGGAGGATCAAGTCTACGTTCGTTTGCAGCCATCGTGATAGCAAGCACTCGTATCCTAGATGAGTAGGGGCTCCCACAAGAAATCCATCATAACGTGATCGGACGGTGCTCTCATCGCTGGTTTTTCATTTAAACTGCCACATGCTGTTCCGAACATATAAAATATAGAACTTTTTTTTTCTTCAAATTCACGCCTTCCTCTTAATTTGCGCCGTCTTTCCGGTCAGACCATCACACCCCGTCTCGGGGGTGAGGGTGGGTTAGTAACCTCACTCTAAAATTCAAACTATGCGTCGCACTAAAACGAAAGAGCTGTCATCAGAAAGCGCTCGGCGAGTAGGGTTCGGATCCACCGTCAAAACAATTTCCCCCAAAAGTGACGTCACTAGGGGGACTAGATTTTCACGACTTACATTATGTCTTTGGCTCTGGGGAGTTCATTTTTGGGGATATTTGAAGAGAAAAAAAAATTTGGAAACAGAAAAAGACAGCAAAATCGACCAGCGCAATACAAACTTTGGGCACCCAAAAGTTTTTCTTTCTTTCTTTTCAAACCTCCGTTTTCAAGTTTAAAAAAAAAATCCTTTTCTAATTGGTAGAGCAGACCGATAAACGTTGTTGGAAGTCAATTTCGCTAAAAAATGCAATGCTTACTTTAGCCAGAATCTTCGATTTGAACTGCAATAGGAAAATATGCAAAATTTATATGTAGTCAAAAACGGAAAAAAATGAAAAATTCCTCTGGTACGTTTTGTTCCATCCCTAAAGATAAACAAACCCTGGAAGTTTCATTAAAATATATGTATCCGTTGAAGCGTGACGGCTGGTTGAACTTTTTTGGAGGTGACCTCACTTGACCTTGACTAACAGCTCGTTCACCCTAGATGACCTGACCAAATATTTTACAAAACATGCCAAATTGATGTGGGAAAAGCTATGCCAAATTTTGGCGTGCTGTCGGACGCCGTTCATTCACTATCCACGAAAAACCTGAGGGGGGGCGGTTTAAGACCCCCGCGAGACGGGACGGGTAAATGGTTCAACGGAAGCTGTCAATTTTTCAAGAGAAGCCACACGTGAATGCACACAATTGTACAGCAAGCCGGAGTTCATAACTGCGAGAGAGCAATGTTGTAATCAGGGGTAGATCCAAAAATTATCGTGGGGCACTTGTCCGGGGGGCACTTGGCACTAGTGAAACTTGCTAATTTTCGTGGAACATTTAGTCCCCAAAATATCATTTTAACAGTGGTAAATCTGAAATATTTAAATGCACTTAACATTGAATTGAAGTGTTTGCCAATGGGATTGAAAAAGTGGCTGAATTCAAAGGATTTATTTTCATTGCGGGGGGGGGGAAGAGGCCCTCATGTTCGAATTTACCGCATCCCTGATTTGTCCCCACCCCACAATTTCGAATTTGTGGATACACCCATGATGTATTCTACCATGATAAGTTATGGAAATAGGTGTTTTATGGGCTACGTCCATGGTTAGTAATACTTAGTAGCATGCGGTCTATTGGCTTAGGGGTGATATCATGCGGAGTTGTATTCCCGCTGTATTTTCTGCCAGCGGGGCAGACAAATAGCGGTCTACCCCGCTGTGGTCACTATTCAGCGATACTCGCTGACCTGCGAGTGCACGAAACATACAATTCACGGAACGTTACCTACGTCCGCCCTGCGTGCTTTTAGCGGGGCATTCTGCAGCGAGCATAGACTGCGTCGGGTGGTTGTTAGCGCCTGGAGCTGCTTCTGTGCCGACCGGAGGGACTGGCCGGCTGCTTCGTGAGTGGTGTGCACTGGCTGTGCAACGGGAACTTGGTCGCATTGCTGATTGTCGCTGGGGGACATGTGGGCTCCAAGCCCCAATACTCAAGGCATGAGCACAGAGAGAGAGAGGAGAGAGGTGGGGGGGGGGGGGCTCGGCCGTGAAGGGCCACTGGATCGATGAAAGGGCACCGGGCTCAAGGAGAGGATTTTGGAGTTTAGGAGAACATCGACTGCGTCTGTCATGCAGCCTCAAGCACATTTTCCCGGGCTGACGAATGGGGCTCCGAACCAGTCTAAAGGGCCCCTGGGCTGATGGCGGTGCTTAAGCTGAAGGAAGTCTCATGATTTGATGGGGAGGTCGAACGCTTTTGAAAATGGACATCCCGCCTCACGGAAAAGGCCCTGGATCGTTAATGACGACCCATGAGGCTATGGAGGGGCTCCAGTTGCCGAAGATGACCTCGTGTCATCCGAAAGGGCCCCTGGGCCAACCCATAAGGTTCAAGCCGTGCAGGAGCCTCTGCACTGATGGATTGAGCCCAAGCCGTTGAAAGTGAGGCTGCTGTCTGACAGAAGAGGTCCTGGATCTCTAAGGAGTTTATTGGTTGGTTCACGATACACTTTATGAACATTCACGGCTAATGGCGCCGCCCACACTGTTTCGCCGGTGGGCCGCGGGATTGGGAAATGTCCTGAGTGGCGCTAGAGTCGAACCCTGGACCTTTGGTACCCATAGCCCGACACCTTAACCACTCGGCCATCTCCGCCCCGATCTCTAAGGAGGGCCCCTGAGCTGATACCTAGCCGCGAGAGGACCCCGATCCATCGGAAAGGTTTCGAAGCCGGTAAGAAGGGGCAGGCATATGGGTGAAGCAGAACATAGGACCCTGGAGTGATGAAGGAGGTCCAAGCTGCTAAAAAGAAAGAAGCTTCTGGCAGTATCGAATGTCCTAAGGCCTGAATGAAAGCCCCCGAGCCGAAAGCTGACGGGACGTGCTGGGCCGCTGGGTCGGCTTCTGGTCACGCTGATGGAATGGACCCAGAGCTGACAGCGTTCCGTGGGCCGATAAAGGTACTCCACAGCCATACGCACTATCCGGACCAAAGCGGAGGGTTCAGGGTACTACGTCAAGGGACTAAGCCCATGGAGGAGAACTGAACTGTTAAAAAGCGCAGCCAATGGGTCAAGGGGCATCTGCACCCATCCCAAGGCGAGTCCGAGAGGCCCTCCGGGCGACCGCTTTGTTGGAGATGCTCTTGATCGCGCTCTGAGATGGACCCTGAAGGCTGAGGGTCAATCTCAGAGCTGCAATTCACCTGTTGTGAGAGCTAGACAAGGCTATTGAGGACTGTGATGGCCCCTTAAAGGCAAAAGGATCCTGAGGGTTAAGAGGACCTCCAAGCGCGAGAGGAGAATGGACTGGGATTCTCCTCAGATTGAACAGGGCCGCTATTGGATTAACAAGATGAACAGATTCAGCAAGGGGCCCATATCAGAATAACAAGGCTGGGAGAGACCCAGAAGAATGAACAGAGCCACTTATGGACTAATAGGAATTCCGAGAGCTGGCGATGTTTGTTATGCATGTGGCCTATGTGTATGTGAAGCCTGCCTGAGAGCTCGATGCCCCTGAAACCTAAACATGATTGTCGAGAACTAGGAATGGCAGATGCAAGATGGAGACAACATCTTGAGTGCCAGAAGAGACCAGACTGGGATACCCTTGGGCTTTGGGAGGGGAAACTGAGGGATCGACGCTCCCTGAGAGATAAGCGTGTGTTTGAGAACTGGTTATGTGTGCAAAGAATACCGAGGGCTCGCTTCAGAACAAAAACATCCCTGAGATACATAAACATTGGCGAGGACGGTGATTGCGAACGTCGATTAAAAGTCAGGGAGGGCCATGAGGGTGAACAGAGCCAGAGTGTCAGAGATGTGTGCCGAAAGGAGGAGAAGCGATTAATGCGGAGGACCAAAATAGGCGAAAATCATCTGAACGCTTGCGTCATGAGGAACATCCATCCTAAAAAGTGCTGTCAACTGTTGCGACGCTTTTTTTTTGTTTGAGGACAAAAAAAAAACTCGATATCAGTAGGTACGGCCGTCCAACAGCTACCGTCACCTAAGCAGTGGCGGCCGTCCATTTGGTCGCAGCTCAGCGACAATAGCTGTTCTAGCGGTGACGGAAGTTTCAGCGGTCACGACAATTCAAGCAGAAACATCCGTCCAAATGGCATGGCCACAGCTGCATCAGTGGCCATGGTCGAACCAGCGGGAAAAGACGGCCCAGCAATTGCTGTGATGACGGCCGTTCCAGCGGTACTAGTCGCGTCGTCTTGCACCGGGGTGGCGCCGGTCAAGAAAAATAATGCGGGATGCTGTGTGTTCGGCGCAGCTGGTCAGGACTGTTGCCAGACTTTCTTCTGTCTCCAAATTTTGCACATATTTTTCCGTACTGGCATTCACGGATTTATGAAGGTGTGAAAAGGCGCAACAGTGTGGGCCCACCCATATTATGAACACCCTTGTATGAAACTAATTTTCAATGCACCAATTATGAAGCACTTATGCTCGGGGAGATAAGGAATTACGCTTTTAACCCAGCTAATAATACTTATGTCCTCATTAGTTATGTCTTAATTTCCACTCATGGAACAAATACTGACCATGCTAGTAATTCCGACGGGAGCAGGGAGTCCGTGTTGTATATGCATGTGCTTAATGCATCGATGATGTGTTGTCGCACTGATGTGGTGGATGTTCAATGAACTGGGGTGGAGCTTGAACCTTGGACCTCGAGAGGGTCTCGCGCCATTCAGGTATCACTTTGCATTTTATGAAATCGTTGGGAAAAATAAACATTAAGCATGTTAAGATCATCAGTTTGGTAGCCTAGTGCCAAACTGACCACCTAGAAATTTGCTGACCACCTGGATACAGGTCAGTTTAAGATAAATCATTGCTGACAAATCATTCTTGATGCCTCCAAATTGAATGCTCACTTATTTTCCTGGTCATTTCTGGACCCAATTCTCAGACCTCAGTCATGATAAAAAGTGCAGCTCGGTGTTGCTTCAATGCTACACTACTCCTAACAATAGTAGTCTTTGTAAGTTCAGGACACGCGTAAAGCTTGGTGCACGTGACAAGTGCATGAAACATATGGTTCCAAATATGATTGTTGGTTTCTCAAAATGATTTGGGAAAAACACCATACTTGAAGGCATTGGGAGGGCACAAATGGATTAAGAGTCCTACTCTATAGGGTCCCATGCTACAAGATTAAATTATCATGGGGCAAAGAACATTGAGAGGACACGTTCATCCTTAAAAGTAGGCAAAACAGCACCCCTGGTTGCAAAGTAATTTAAAACAGTGCTATACCAATTGGATTACTATACACCAAGACTTTCCCATGCAGATTGTTGAATGGAAAGATGCTAGGAAAATCACCGACAGTCGAAAAGATGATGGTGTTGCCTCCACCCCGTTGCAACACCTGTCTATTTTATTTTGTGCAGCTGAAGGTATTTAAAGTTCCATGCTTACATTTATGACGTATTTTACTTATTTCCGTACGCTTATTACTTAGAGCACCTTGAACAATTTTGGCTCCATATTTTGGCTGCATATTTTGGCGGGATATTTTGGGTTAAGTTAATCTGGGCTATGTTATGCTGGGCTAAATTAGTTTTGCATATGGTACAATCAGTCAACATGATAATACATCGTAGATGTAACAGCTGCAAGGTGACACATAGTTTGCTTTGTATGTTAGGTTAGTTAGTTATTTTAAATTAGGGGTGCTTTGATCAGTGCTATGATATTAGTACCCAGCGCTTGGCATGTCCAGAAAAGGATGTCCACTCATGTTCGTTCTTTGCATGCACACATCATACCAAATGTTGCAAAGTAGCTCTGCCATGCCAATCTGGTCCTCCTGTTGCTATGCCAATGCAATAGATCGATAGTTACAAACGAATATTATTGAAGGAGACTAACATAATAATGTTAGGAGGAAATAAACATCTCGGAATCCAACTCATACAGAGCCAGTGTATTTTTTAACGCGGGGGGTGGAGACATAGCTACCTGGTCTGAATGGGAATGCATGGAGTTAGAGCATGAATCAAGAATGTATATGATTTCTAGACAACCTGTTAAATGTATTCGAAATGTTGTCAACTTTTTCTAATAGCACTGCCGGATTTTAATTATCATGCGTACAATTTCTGACGATTTTGGATACACTGAGATATAAAACGGTTATTTGGGCTTTGGGTTGCATCGACTACTGATCATACAGCGTCCCACTTTATGCTATCGTCAGTTCATATATTCCATTTGATTATATTACGGTAGGTTGGACAAAGTTAATGGAGGTGGCACAAGTGTATCTATGAGTTCCAGCAACATCATATGGTTATTACTTTGCACTGATGAAACATTAATAATGAAGGTGCAAAAGGTGAGGGCCTAGGTCATTAATTGCGGTCCATTTCTTCTCTATCAGATCCTCACACCCCGTCTCGGGGGTGCGGGGGGGGATCGATAGAGACTCCATCTAATCTCCAAACTAAGCGTCGCACGAAAACTAAGTAGGTGTCATAGGAAAGCGCTCGACGAGTAGGGGCCAAACACCACGGCACATCATGTTTCCCCAAAAAGTGACGTAACTATGGGCCCTAGAGTTTCACGACTTACACTATGTTTGTGGCTCTGGGGGTAGGGTTCAGTTCGAGGGAGGCTTGAAAAAGATATTTGGAATCAGAAAAGCAAAGAGAAATCGGCCAGGGCCATACAATTTTCGTCACCAACAAATCAGCTTTTTTATTCCAGAATTTTTAGCTCAAAGTTTTCCTTAAATTTCCTTTTTTAATGGGTAGAAGAGACCGAAAAATGTTATTCGAAGTCAACTTGACCTCATAAAGCATTCTTACTTCAGCCAGAATTTTCAATTTAAAGACTAATTGGCAAATATGGGAAATTGATAAGTAATCAAAAGCGAAAAAAGTGAAAAATCACTTCGTACGTTTTGTTGCATCCCTAAAGATAAGCAAACGCTGAAAGTTTCATTAAAATATTTGTATCCGTTAACACGCGCCATGGGGGAGGGGCGAAATTCGCACACCCCTCCGGTTTTTCGTAGATAAATCCAGATTTTACCGGCAGATATACGCCATTGTTTGGGTACCTACTTAGAAATGACAGGCGCATCGCTTAAGGCAAGAAAAATGAAAATCGGCCGAAACTTTTTCGACTTCGGGGCCGTTAAAGTTACAAAATTCGCAGCGCCAGACCGCAAAAATCGGCGCTGATGCGCTTCCTGTATATTGGCAAAATGGATGTATTCTTAACAGCACCAGCGACCCGTTTGATGCATATTATTATGCTACATGATTTAAAAGTCATGTCAGGTCGCCGAGGGCAAGTCAGGTCAAGTTAATGACAGGCTAATGGAACCAAACTTGGTTAACTAAAATGTTGTCATAAATGCAAATGACTGTCATGCGAATGATGTCACTTTCCATGCTACTCCCTACACATCCGGGAATCTACTGTTTGCCATTGTGTGCCTTAGCGTTTCCATGCTGTATTCATGCATTTCACTCCTTTCTTTGCGAAGACGATTGTGCCGAGCCGTCTGACTGAGCAGTCTGGTTGACAGCCCGGTTCCGGTAACCGAAGCAGGTAATGACTTGATAAAGTGTTCCTATATGGGTGACCTGAGGTCAAATGGTGGATCTGGCAGCTGTATTGCATCATTAGCAATGTCCAAACCATCATTAAATGGGCGCTGCATGACGGAAGCAGTCGATGCGCCCCTAAGCCCAAATAACCAACCAACCATCATTAATGCCAATTTTGGAGCATTTAAACACAATCACAGCGATGCATAACAATGACAAGCCAAGCCACGCAAAACCATTCATTTTGGTATTTTGGCCCCATTTGATCTTGAAGATATTGTCCTAAGGTAATGAAATTTGTACACAATAGAGTTCACTGTCGTGCCCACCCACCCTGCGAATTTCGTTGCTCTAGCCGTAATAGAAGCCGAGATCTTAGGGGGCGGAACCCGCCCCTCTCCAGTGCGTGTAATTTTCAGAGGCCCTCCAGGGCGCGTGTTAAAGCGTAACGACTAGTTCAACTTTTTGGAGGTAACCTCACTTGCCCTTATTTATCTCGTTGACTCTAGATGACCGGACTTCAAAATGTTGACACAACATGCCAAATTGATGTGGGAAAAGGCACGCAAAATTTCGGCGCGCTGCCACGCGTCGTTCTTTCACTATCCGCGGAAAACATTATGGGGGGGGGGGTTGTCAATGACACCCTCGAGACGGCGGCGCGGGTTAATGCAACCACATAGTGTTGATCTAAAAATATGCTGAAAAGTGCGATGGTCATGCCCAACTGGACACAAATGGTACTTATATGCACGAAGAGCTTACGTGAACTAGTTACAGAATGCACCCATGCAATACTTGTGTGTATGCCCACCCCCAAAGGTAACCTGACGATAGGAGCTTCATCATTATACTATGATTCCAAGATTTAAGTTGGAAATAACGCTCAACCAGGAATATCTTCTTTTTACTCCTAGTTCCCAATGTCTCCAATTTGTTTTGTCAATGCCACTTCCAGCTTTTACCCCACCCCCCATATACGAAGCAGTTAAAAACATTCAATAATTAGGAATTAGCACCTATAAGGGAAATTATTGGTTATAACCATGTATGTAAGGTAATGTTACCATAACCATGGAGAAAAGGCACTCATCACCCCAGCCAATACCACATCCCTAATACCCCAAAACTCCATTCACCAACATCCAACATAACCATTAATGCCTATCTACCTACCTACCCAACCCTATTAGCTCCATCGTACTTAACACATGTGGCTTGAGTGCCCTATCAATAATTTTCAGTGTAATTTCAATGTACAGTGTGCCCCCCCCCCCTTAGCATAAGTATAAGCCAATTCACTACAACTTAGAACTAATCCACATGTTGCACCCAAAAAATGATTAATTATATTTTAAAATTAACTAACTGAGGGACTCTATAGCATCAGCAGGCAGCCTTGCCACTGATCAATAATGTTTTGACAGTGACCTGTTGTTTAGCTGCTCTACACCTTGATTTGTCTAACCTGAAGTGATGATCCCATGTGATAGTCTAAATAGAAGGGCATCATTAGCATTGACCTGATCTAGCTATTTAATGATGGCATGCATTTCAATCATATTACCCCTTAATCTCCTGTACTTCACTTTATCTTATCTGATTACTAATCTAATTCCAATTATAAGTTACCATTTCACTGATGGTTCTAATGGCTTTGCGCTGCACTCTTTCAGGTATATCTGTTTTTGTTATAAGTGGGGGCTCCATACCTGTACGTAATATTCTGTGTGGGCCGTGGGGTCATAAGTAGGCTAAGTACAGTTTTTCATGACTACCTTGCTTTTATACCTCACCCTTCTATTAATGATTTCAAGCATTCTGAATGCTGGGTTCGAAGCTGAATTACCATTTTTCTGCTTTTAGGTCATTTTACACGAACACACCTGAATATCTTCCCTCGCTAATACCACTCAGTTTCCTACCTCCCATTGTATATCTGGAAGTCTCACTACCAGACACCAGCCACATAAGCTTCCATTTTCACAGTTGAAAGACATCTGACAATGATAGGACCACTTTTTAGGTCCTCCATGTCTAGTTGAACATTACTATGTAGACCACTACTGTTAGCCACTCCTACCAGCCCCATGTCATCAGCAAATTGCAACACCTTATCCTTAACCCCTACCTGAATGTTATTCACAAAAATGGTAAAGAGAAGTGACCCTAGGTGAAATGGCTAAAAGCATAGAAGTTGAAAAAAATACAATTAACGAAGAATAAGATTAAAATGAATAAATTTAAAGTAGAATGCAATTAAAGAAGAACATAATTAAAGAAGAATATAATTAAATAATAATATAATTAAAGAAGAATATAATTAAAGAAGAATATATTTAAAGAAGAATATAATTAAAGAAGAACATAAGTAAAGAAGAATATAATTAAAAGTAGAATATAATTAAAGAAGAATATAATTAAAGAATAATACAATTAAATAATAATATAATTAAAGAATAATATAATTAAAGAATAATATAATTAAAGAAGAATATAATTAAAGAAGAATATAATTAAAGAAGAATATAATTAAAGAAGAATATAATTAAAGAAGAATATAATTAAAGAAGAATATATTTATAGAAGAATACATTTGTTTAATGCAAATGATGAAGAATGTTTTAACAACACATAATCTCATATCACTTTGACAAAGTTAAGAAGATTCAAAGGAATCAAAATTCAGAGGCTAAAAGTACCAAAGAAAAATATATAAAAATGATAAGTAAAAACAAGCCAAATGAATACGCCAAAAGAACGTGTCAAAAGCATCAGGTAAAATAAGACATAAACAAGTTATCAGAGCAAGTTAAAATAATACAAGCAAAAAATACAAGTAAAAAGAACAGCAGTTGAAAGAGTCAAGTGAAAAGAGCAAGATGGAAGAGTAAAAATGTAAAGCATGGATGAAAGATGCTTTTGCATGGGAAGAGAGATATGCAGCATATCACGCCGTGCTGACGTTCCTGGGCGTCCTTGTAACGCGTGGTGGTATACTATGCCAGGCGTGGACTTGGCGCCGTGTTGGAAGCCAGTAATTGGTTGATGACTGGAACGCTGCCTTTAACGTATGCTGTTTACACTTGGCCAGAGGCGTAGACGCTTCTGGACATGGGGGGAGGGAATCCCTTTTGAAATTGATTCTGGTCATGCATCGCCTTAGCATTGATGTTAAGCTGCCATGAAAAGTATGGGGGCACGGTCCCCTGGCCCCCTGGTACCCTGGCCCCCGGTTCCCACGCCTATGCACTGGGTGATTCTGGTTAGTTACTGGGGCTGGCACGGGTTGGTACGTTGCAAAGAACGTTGACCGATGAGTCTCTGTTTATCGGTCGTTGTGTTCGCGGCGGACTGTGATTTACGTTTCACTTGTTTAACTTGCAATGCAAGCAAGTGTGAGTACGAGACTATACAGTCATCGGCAGTGGTATCCAGAGAGCATCAGGAGCAGGACTGGAGGCCTTTCACGAAGCCAGATGGTCCAAATCCTCTCATCTCCAAGACATATTTTCAGGTTCAGTAGAGAACATTAAGAATCAGCGCAAGCAGAGTAACAAAGTGGTGGAGCCGACACCGTCCCCATCTCCGACCTGACCAGGGTATCTAGGCAAGATCAGGGGTAAAGTCCGAAGTCGGGCGATGGTCACCAGGTGTGGTCAGTGGAGGAAATTCAGATTCAAAGTCTGGCGGCGAGCTTGGGCCAATGTCATTCTTGCGTTTGTGGGGAAACATCTACCTAATGAAGTTTACACAAACACAAAGAACGCACAGCAACACAGAACGCAAGCACGATGTAAAACACGAGCGTGACAGGTGTGATCTCGCTCGAAACGAAGAGTGGAAGGACAAAGAGGCGACCGGTGTCGTCCCACTCCAAAATGAATAATAGAACACTACGAGTTCAGCGGTGGATCAGACTCAGTGGCAGCCAATGCGTGCACAAAAAGTACTGCACGGTGCATGAACAGGTGATTTCCGTTTGCCATGTGCATGTAATTCGGAGGATACCTGGCAATCCAGTTGTTTTCTGGTCAGCGGGTTGAACAAGCTGCAAATAGGTTTCTATTATATTTGCATTCGTTATGAAGGGAAGAGTGCGTGTCAGGCTAAACAAAGAGGCTTTGTTATTGTGATCGGTTTTTACATGTCAGGGTATGTTTGAAATATATTGAATTGAATACACAAAAGCATGTTAAACATGACACCGCTTCCGCACATCGGCAATCATTTACCTTGTCGACTCTTGAGAACCGCCGCTGCTATTGCACTCACTAAGGAGGCCAAGGCAGTGCAAGCCACTGAATAGTGTTGCCCACGGTTGGGGAGTTGATAGATAAGTTAGTTATTTGGAGTTAGAACGCGTCGACATAATTTGTCATTAAGTGTGTATCATCATAGATGTAAAACAAAATGAACCCCATTTTGTCCCATTTTGATGATATTTAAGACCGGAAATATCGTGTAAAAAACACGGATGCTTCACTGGAGCGCCTACGGGACTGAGCAATTGTCCAGCCCATGCGACATCACCGATTGCCAAACAATATTGGAGGGCCCCAGCCTACCCTGCGCTTGTTATGAAACGAAAACTTACTATGGGCGATATGTGCGAGAGGCTAGCCTCTGCCGACCGGTGATAGAGCTGTTTGGAAGCCAAGATGTATATGTTGTAAATGTAAATGAACTTCAATTTTCACCATAATTATGAGTCACCAATGCATATTTGTTTCCAGTTTTTCAAGTTTGCTATTCTCCAGTGGATGAAAGAATCATTTTATGAAAACAACATACAAAAATACTTCCCAGCTCTACTCCGGTGGGGCACTGCCTTAGTGCCTTACATGGGCCGACCGCTCCAGGTCTTTTGAGCATTCCAAGATATTCCGTCCAACACCGGCCCACCTCTAAACGTATCGAGCCGCACCTCTATGTTTATCGGCCGTGACAGATTGATCATAGTGAGATTTTTCGGTCGGAAACCGACCAACCCAGCTTCAGGGTCTTCAAGTGCCAATGTCTGTGCACGTTAGACGCTCGCGATCCAGATAGATACCGACCAGCCATCGGTAGCGAGGGTGCAAACGCTGAGAGGATAGGAAAGTCACAATTACAGATATCGGTTGCATGGAGCCGGAATTAGAAGCAGAGTTTCTTCAGATCATTATTGATTAGAACAGAACGGTGTTATTTTTACGAAATGTTAACACAATCCATTTGGATAAATATAATTATAAGTAGTGTTGCATTTCATCTCCAAAGAATAGGCTGGTAAACAGCTTAGTTGGGGAGGGAGGTCCTTAGTGCTACAAATACATGGTCCTTAGTGCTCGGTGGATTCAGCTTCCAGACACAAAATATGTCAGCTTATTCAAAGTGTTGTAATGCTGTGCCTCGAAGCTGAAATTTAGAGCGTTTAGGCTCACCGTGTACCGCATTTAGCCACCGAAAGAATTTTGCATTAATCCAGCACTGGTGCAAATTAGACCTTTTCTTTTTCCAACTTTGTCACACCTATTGGGTAAAATTGCACACAGGACGAGGAGATATGGGGTAACTAGCAAATATGCTACAACGAACAATGCAAGACTGTTCATTAACTGGGTATTGCCAAATGTTGTAGATGAATGTCTTGGAATTCATTTTTTTTTGCGCAGTGGAAGGTAGCAAATTGAAGACAAAACCAGTGATGATGTCGAAAGAAGTTGGCAATATAATAGGGAATGAGGAAAGCGCACAGGCAAAGGTACCGCAAAAAGATGATATTGGCCGGCTGCATTGTGCATCTGCTGTCTAGGTGGCCATGGCACATGTGCCAGGAACAGAGTATGGTGGATAGGTAACGCTCACTACAGCTGTGCGGTGTGAAATGCGAGAAAAACGGAGTATCCTGTTTGCCCAGTCTCACACCCAGGCATGCACCAAGCGGAAAACTTGCTTAGTTCAGCATTCAGTCACGCTTGACCACACCAGATAAAAACATTTTGTTGTATGGAAAACGTGTTGAAGGGCTTTCGGTGTTAAAACTATCATCAAAGCAATAGGCGATGGATAAGCCCTCAATCACAACAAACACATGGATCCCGGGAAATAACGTCAGTCCGTGACAACAAAAATAAACATGTGATGTGCTCGATTCACGCGCTTTCAGTAGCCTTGCTACATCATAAAATGACTGGAACCATGAACCGACAAGAGTAACACCAGATCACAATACTAGTGACTAATTGCGAACTCCAGTTTTGACCCACTTACCCCAGTCTAAATTGGCGACTGACCAATCGGTGGTCACTGTTGCGTCTCTGACGACGATCCGGTCACCACTGGCCGTACTTTGTCGCACGCCGGGACCACCACCCGCCGCCCGCCGGCTCCGTACAACGTCTGACCTTGGCCGACCCCGGCCGGACCGGCACCACCGCCTACATGCCCAGAGGATATGACCGACCGAGTCAGCCGAGTCGGCAGAAACATAACAGCCACCATTCGACCAGTGACCAAAAATCGCCAGTGGACAGGGATAGAGTGTGGTCCGGAAGTAGGGTCCGGCCGAATGAGAGAGGTCCGCAAATGTTCACGAGGCTTGCGGACGTGCGAGTGGTCAATCAGAAACAGAGTACCGGCAGAAACAGAGCATCGCTGAGGGCATGCCATCGGCAACATTGCACAGCATAGATGTGAATCTTCATGCGTTTAATGTTCCTGGCTTGACCAAAACTGAGGGCCACCTAAAGCTTCCAGTATGGTCGGACGAGTATTGCACAATCACTGCCGATATGCAGCAACTATCACAAACCTGAACGTTTTGATGTGTATTGAACATTACGAGCGCCAGAACCTGAGGTGACGCACGAAGCACTGGTTTGACATAATACATTTCCCGATTATACAAGTCTCTTCGCAATCGACACTTGGGTGCTTCATCCCTCCAGAGATCACATTACGCACTGGTACACGCGGCACGTAAGTCACGTGGCGTACACATACCGACCCTTCTTAAAGCTCATTAGAACACGGCGGGTAAGAAGGTGGATGCAGTAAGCCCCATATATGAAACGTTGGACAGATGCATATGTCTCAGCTCACGTATCACATAACAGCGGAAATATCGCCAACGAGTTTGCAGTTGAACCACGTGACTATTTCCTGATAAATATCGATCGAGTATACCGAGGTAATAAAATAAAATAATTTAAATCACTTCAGCTTTGCGCATTTACAAATGAATAACTTGACGCCCAACATATTTGACAATATTTAGACCGTACGAGGTCATTGGCTATAAGCTCATGAGCAACACGTACAGTTTGATATTACACGGAAGATCTCGATTCACTTGATTACACATCGTGTGTACGCAATGCAACACGACAGACCGCACATGTTGGGTATTCAGCCTAGCGGCACTAGTGGATAAGACTTAAATTAAGTACAATAAATGGATATTGATCACTTACTAGCCATCCACAACACACTGCGTGTCAGACAGCGGGCCAGAGGCCAGACTTTTTACAGAAGATTTTTTACAGAAGATAACTATACAGACACATTACACGTGGAAGACAGCGCACCGCGCGACGCCTACCTCCGTACACGGTCACAGTACCTGGTAAATACACGCTCGTGGGATAAATAGACTATCGCGGGTCGGGGGTTCAAACACACAGTGGACCGGCAGCGTGCGTGACACGGCCAGTGGGCGGAGACTCGCCACGGGGTCGCCGAGCGTCGCAGTCCGTGTCTCGCGACCATGCACACGCTTCAGGTCGGTCCGGATACAAGGACAACAGTCGCACACGTGGCCCGCAGTTCAGGTCACAACACGCATTCAGACGCTCGGTTCAGATACATGGACACATAATACACAATCGCAGGGCAGTGCCATGCGCACGCGGTTCAGATACAGGGACAGATCGTGCATCCGATAGCGCGGCGACAGCGCACGTGCCGCACCAATACACGTGGGGGAGCAATATCCTGATATGGGCACGACATTAAAGTGACACACGAACCCTGCGAGGTAAGTCCTTCGCACTCTAGCAAATATGCGTGGGAACTTCCGCTGAACACTAGTGAATTGGAGCGCGTATGTGGCGCCACCTATACCGCCCCGCTTCCGTGCTGCCACCTGCAACCAGCTGACTGAACTAGTCTTCAGGTAGCATGTCGTTCACTTCCTCTTTGATAACGCTCATACCAGGCTCGTAGGTCATCTCCTCCTCTCTGGGGGCAGAATAGACAACACGTAAGCAAGAAGAAAGACGACCGCGTACCAGAACATACTCTCAATACCTGGGGATCCTCATAAGGAATGCTGGTCGAGAGGTGACGCGCACTGGCGACAGCAGCGTCACTGGAGACAATTCAGCTACCACCTCCCACTGCAGGTAAAGCAACGGGAAATACTCATTGACTGGGGACCGCTCCCCTCTTCCAACTAACATGTCAGAAGGGGTGAAGCAATATGAGGGATGAAGGCAGCAAACAAAATCAGTCGCCATGTCAGTCGTATCGTGAAACAATAAACATTCCGGGAAAACTAGCATACTTGACCAATGGTAAACCAACTGGTTGATTGGTTATTTGCTTGGGTCATACATCATCCATTGTAAGCCAACTGCAAGGGAAGGTTAGCGATCCTGGCTCCTTCTCGCATCTTCCTTGCTGTACAACTTATCTTACTCTCCATTGCCATTAGGCTCTTCTCAACACTCGTATCCTGTAGTTCCCCAATAGCCACACCTGAGTGAACGCCATCCTCAAAACGCCCAACACCTGAGCGAGCCAAGCACAATCAGTTCTACTTTCTGTTCCAAGTTGAAGGTGCATCAAACGGTTGCGCCTGTCCAGCAGTCGAACGTCCGACAACGCAGACAAATACCACACGTGCAATTATCAGCGAAGCAAAACGCTTGAGCGCACATTTCCACTGCATTGAACGAGGCATACTCGAGCCGAGAATGTGGAAGATTAGTTGCAGCCGAAGCGTGCATGCTTACCAGGGTACTGTGGAGCGTCAGCGCACTGCAGCCTGGCAGGCGGTATGAGCAGGAGTGTTAGCGGCAGCCGAAGCGGGGCGCCGGCGCCGCGACCACACCACCGCCGAGCGTGGTGTGAGCTGGCGCCTGCATCGCACGTCAGATCAGAGCGCCAGCACCGGCGGCAGCGCCAGCCGACACATGCTTAGCTAGCGGAGTTTGTAAGTTGTATGAAGCCGAGGCGTGTTAGTGGCGGGAGGCGTGTTAGTGGTGGGAGGCGTGTTAGTGGCGGGAGGTGTGTTAGTGGCGGGAGGCGTGTTAGTGGCGGGAGGCGTGTTAGTGGCGGGAGGCGTGTTAGTGGCGGGCGGCGTGTTATTGGCGGGAGGCGTGTTAGTGGCGGGAGGCGTGTTAGTGGCGGGAGGCGTGTTAGTGGCGGAGGCGGGTTGGAGGTTAGTAGTTAGTGGCTAGGGGGTTAGTGGTTAAGGATTAGGTTGTACGGGTTAGGGTGCAGCGTGGCCGGGCCGAGCTCCGTTCTAGCATCCGGTGGGTGGCGCGGCGGCCTCGCCACCTGCCGGCGCGACGCGGTACCTCAAAGCCTCCGTCTCGGTCTCGTCGGCCGAGCCGGCGCGGCCGGTCGACGTCTCCTGGCCCTTCGTGTCCAGGTCGTCGCAGACGCTGGCGCGTCGCGACAGGCTGCCGCCGGCCAGCAGGTCGTCGGACACACTGGCGCGCCGCGACAGCTCGTCGCAGACGCTCTGTCGACGTGAGATGCACGGCGTCGCCACCGGTGTCGGCACGGCAGACACGTGGCGCACCCGCACCTGCCGGTCACAGGTCAGAGGTCACAGGTCAGCGGTTACGAACGGCTCACTCGGGCATCGGAGGACAAGAACAGGGATCAGGTGGTTACACGTGGCGCATCTCATCCTGCAGGTCAGAGGTCAAGGGAGTTACACGCGGCACAGCAGAGTCTGCAGGTCAGAGGTTAGAGATTACACATTTGGTGCCAGAGTTCCAGAGGCCACCGGTAGAGGTCAGGGGGCTACGCGGGGCTCACCCGGGTATATGGGTCAGAGGTCAAGGAGTTACGTGGTACACTCGCACCTAGGTGGGGGCAAGTGTTCAGAAGTCGTGGCTAGCGTGGAGTAGCTCTATTTGAGGGAAACTCGTGTTACGCGCCGTTAGTTGGTATAGTGGGAAATACCTGACAGACGTTAGCATGGAGGTCAAAGTTTTAAAATGTCAAATAAAATATTGAGCACCCTCCTCAACACACCCCAGAATGTCTCCACTACACCCCCCCCCCACACACACATGCACAAAGAGCAATCAGGATGTTTGGCATGACTCCACGGAAGCATTCCTTTTCAGTACAGCGATGTCTCCCACCAGTCCAGTGCAATGGGATGTCCTTTGGATTCAAAGGTCCTCAAAAAGAGTCCCTACGGCTGACTGGGGCTACCAATACACAAGGAAGACCAGAATTCTGCCCAGGACAACATTTTTTAAGGATCTCGAGTCAATTCCTGGCTTCATGTCTGGGTTCTGGTATTTGACAGACCCTTTGAGGAGTCGAGACGGTTCGGAGACCCTTTCAAAGGGCAGGGGTGGAGTGAAGTCGCTATAGTTCGCTATAATTCTCTGAATTCGCAACTCCTGGATCCGCCCATGCGCCCACATGTGGCGCCTTTGTGTGGGTTCAGACAATCACTTAGCCTGTTGCATAATGTGCAAAGCAAAACATGCGATTTCAGCCATCACCACTATATCCACCGAACTCCCTCAACACTGTCGAGTCTCCAACTGCCACCTACGTTGCCGTCCTTGTCGGTGTAGTACCAGCTGACCCCGCATTCGGCCTGACCCTGCGCCTCCAGTGCCAGGTGCACGACGTCCCTGTCGAAGGCGTCCACCTGCGGCCGCTCCGTGTGGTCAAAGTCCAACACTTCGATGCCGGGCTGGAACTCGGCCGACGTGGCCATTGATATAACTTCGCTCTCGAGCCGCTCAGCGTCGCTAGTGGTGCGCACGGTCGTCGTTCCCGAGCCACGGCTGAGGCGAGAATGAGACTGGTCAGCGACGCGGGAACGCGCGGCGGAGTGCACTGACCCATCTACGTGTGGAGAGAAACGGTACTTGTGCCCACTCCCACGACTGTCTTTCTTAATGGAACGGTTTGCACGAAGCGATGATTGTCTAGGCATCTGGAGACAGTTTATGGTGATAATAATCGATTAAAACTATTATATTGGCGTGACAAGTTCAATTCCAAGGCATTTATTGTAATTCAATACAGTTTTTAAAATCATGTCCATCCCAAATTTCTTAATCTTCCCTTCCCAACTGAGGTTTGTTCATCAGCCCCTGAGGGAAGATTCATTCCCTGCGTCCGTCCAGAAGCGATGGAAATTGTTTGTTTTTGTGTGCAGGGTATTCTGGACCTCTGCCGAACAGAGTTTCACCCACTTCAGCGAGTGCGCAGTACGCTTCCATCAGCAGAAATGTAATTACAAATCTATTGTGACAAGAAGTGATAGATGAAATAATGGTAGTCATATGACGAAATAAAAAGACCACATGAACAACTTGTTTGACAGATTACAGAACTATGAAGGCCTAGGGTAGGACTTCTCACACGAACACTAATGTAAAAGTGTCTTGCTACGAACTACAGTGAACGCTATAGAAATATAGTGCTAATAGTGGTGAATGCTAAACCCCTTGAATTCATCGATTGCGACAGGACACCACTCATGCAAATTCCGTCTCATCTCTGTTTTATCAGTCCAGTGGCAAACAGCATACATAGACCCTCATATGACCACACCATAGATGATTCACAGACCTGCACTCATTACTCGGATAAAAATTAAAATGCGTGAAAAATTTAATTGGAGCATGACGTCACAAACATGTCAATGTAAATCAAGGCACGCCAGGGTCCTGTGCCCTAAAACTCAAATAAGGAACCAAGGGCGCGTCAGGGCAAATCAGTTATTCTTATTTCCCCAGATGTATTTTTATGCTTGTATCCTAATCAAATGTTTAGGTATACTTATCCTATGCTATTTCTATGCTTGTATCCAAACCAAATGCTTCTTTCAAAGTATGATGATAGGATAATAACATCCAGGAGAAGAGAAATACCGTAAATATCCCTGCATTCATTTAAACACGAACGGTACAGGAGTCGTTTGAAGTAACCGGCGAGCCGTCTTGACCACCTGAAATATTCCTGACCATCCTAAATATCAAATTGCTCAAAGTTCTTGACACCGGCGATAAATTGAGGGGCCAGCGACAGTTTGCAACAAAGGACCAATTGTTAAGGTCACGAAAGGTGAAGGAGTACTTTACACGGTGCTCCCCACGTTCCTACGCCCGTGACATTACGACCTAGTATTCGGTATCGCGCTCCCACCCAAGAATCCACTAAATGCTGTTCTTAATGACAGAGAAATTAGACAACTAATGTCAGGATACTCATGAAAACATAAAAAATAATCACAATCTATTTCCACCATGCAGTTAGACATCCTGTCTATTTTAAGGCTAGACTCGTTCATGACTAGACTACCCTAGACTAGACTACCCTACCCTAGACCAGACTACCCTATCCTAGACCAGACTACCTTACCCTAGACCAGACTACCCTACCCTAGACCAGACTAGACTACACTAGACTGCCCTAGACTAGACTACACCGAAGACTAGACTACCGGTTCATGTACGTCGCGGCCATTATCCTCGATGGACCGGGTACGCGTAGGACTTGCGCCTAGCTCGCTGCCAGCATGGCCACCACAGTTGGCACAACACTGGCACTGGTGGTCTGGGCACCGTGACGGGAGCAACACACCCATCCGAACACCGGCCACCGGCCACCGCATCAGCCAAACAAACGCGGCTGACTGGCACGACCACGTCTGCGCGACTTTGGGCGACAAAAACAGCGTGTGCACCACACATGCCTGCTTTGCGTGACCGCCGGACGCCGAGGCGCTACTCAATCCGCGGCGACGGCGTGTGCAAGGCGGCGCCTGCTGAACGCAGCACACCCGCAGTCGGAGTACCACGCGGCTAACGCGTCGTCGAGAAAACGTACCCACCGCGCCACAACCCAGACCAGGACGCCGCTGAATGTTGGGGAGGGGGTGAACGGAATCGAGCAGCAGGAGAAGAGAATAGAAAAAAGTGGCAAGATTTACCGTGCTTAAAACCACGAGACGAATGCAATAAAACGAATGCAATAATGTCCATAATGCTATAAACACCGAGGTGAAATACTCTACCGAAGAGTCGCAGGTCGTGCAGGTGAATAAAACCTTATAGAAGATGTTTTCTGGTCAAATTATCTTCTAATCACTCGGCGACACTCTGCTTCCATTGCTTACTTGGTGAAGTCCACCTGGAACTCGCGGTCGTAGCGTCGCACGAAGCCGGGTGTGAAGCGAGGCAGCAGCGTGGGTGTGGTGACGTCTCCGGTAGCGTCCAGCGGCCTCTCGTCCCCCTCCAGACCAGCCGCTGGGACAGACGAACGCGTCAGCACCCTGCACTGGCCGACGACTGACACAGACGGCTATGTCAGGCCGTCATGTTAGCAAGGTTGACATATCAGCAAGGTTGTTGTCAGCAAGGTTAACATATCGCCATGGTTGCCTTGGGAGAAAGGTTGCCATGTCAGTAATGTTGTCATGTCAGTGGGTCAAGCCCCGCGCAATCATGGCGAAAAAAAAAGAATCTTGGGTTATTTTCGGACGCATTAAACCGCTAGATCGAATAGTGTCGACAACCTCTCACGCCGATTTGTCATTGGTGGACTCGGTAATCACGCCGGTCATGGAAGACCCGACCCCACGATCATAAGATCAAGGATCCAATGTCGGGCTGGCAGAGGTACCGCGATCCCCGCGGTCGTAACGAAAACTAGCACATCATGTGCCGCAGTCAACAAGACAGTGGTTCGTTGTTTCGCTGATGTGTACTTTGGCTCACAAAGCCGGCGTCAATTCTCCTGAATTACTCAAGGCTTTGGTGCGCAAAAAGAGCGGAACAATGAACACACGTCACGCGGCCAATTTGTCGTCAATGTACCAGACATCAGCGAATTGAATCACTCGATATCTCATATCTGCAATGCTTTGTGTTGTTTTTGCGCCGATATGAATCTGTTCGATGATAGTGATGTGAGCTATTTGTTCCACGCAACGCTCTCAAGGTGAACGATTTAGATTACGTGTAAAGAAAAACCCTGGCGCCATGCACCTCGACCACCCCTCCCCATCCCATCCTTTCCGATCCTAAACCGATACACACGCGTAGCCTCTACTCACACTCTCCATAGGCGGTGACGTTGATGCGGCACATGTAGCGGGCGTGCAGGCGCTGTGCTCGCGGCAGGTGCGCACTGAAGCCGTTATGGACAGCGCGCACCACCTCGCTGGTCATGCCGTCCACCAGGCTAGCCAGCTTCGGGATCTCGGCGCACAGTCTGCCGGCGCAGGCAAGCGATCGTGGCAACTTCAGTATAGCTCTATCGTGGCAACTTCAGTATAGCTCTATCGTGGCAACTTCAGTGTGTATAGTCTGAAGACAGCAGGGGAGAAAGACAAACACACGATGAAAAAGCAGTGGAGAGAGGATAGTGTGAGATGGACGGAGAAAGAGAGTGATAGAGAGCCAGAGAGACAGAGAGTCAGAGAGTCAGAGATTGATAGAAAGAGACAGAGTGATAAAAGAAAGAAGAAACTTGGGTTCTTTTATGACGCATTAGACCGCTAGGTCATAAACCGTCGCCAACCTCTCACGCCGGTCGGTAGAGGGTGGACTCGGTAGACCGCCGGTTGCGAAATTCGAACCAACAATATTGCGATCAAGAGACCGACACTCTACCAACTGAGCTACCGCGGTCCCAGAGTGAATAGAGTGAATAGAGTGAATAGAGTGAATAGAGAGCGAGTGAATAGAGAGTGCGTGAACAGAGAGTGAGTGAATAGAGAGTGAGTGAATAGGGAGTGAGTGAATAGAGAGTGAGTGAATAGGGAGTGAGTGAATATAGAGTGAGTGAATAGAGATATAATGAGTGAATAGAGATAGAGTGAGTGAATAGAGATAGAGTGAGTGAATAGAGATAGAGTGAGTGAATAGAGAAAGAGTGAATAGAGATAGAGTGAGAGAATAGAGAAAGGTTGGACATTGGTTTTACGACACACCGACCGTTGAGTCATGCAGCGTCGCCAATCTCTCACGCCGATTGGTCGCGGGCGAAGAGTAGCGACAGGTGAGACTCGAACCCACAAACTTTCGGCTGTAAGACAAGCAACTTACCCCTAGGCTACTTGTCCCCAGTGAATAGAGATAGAGTGAGTGAGAGTGAGTGAATATAGATAGAGTAAGAGTGCGAGAGAGAGAGAGAGAGTGCGAGAGAGTGAGAGAGAGTGCGAGAGAGTGCGAGAGAGAGAGAGAGAGAGAGAAGTGAGAGAGAGAGAGAGAGAGAGAGAGAGAGAGAGAGAGTGCGAGAGAGAGAGAGAGAGAGAGTGCGAGAGAGAGAGAGAGAGAGAGTGCGAGAGAGAGAGAGAGAGAGTGCGAGAGAGAGAGAGAGAGTGCGAGAGAGAGAGAGAGAGAGTGCGAGAGAGAGAGAGAGAGAGAGTGCGAGAGAGAGAGAGAGCGAGAGTGCGAGAGAGAGAGAGTGCGAGAGTGCGAGTGCGAGAGAGCGAGAGAGTGCGAGAGAGTGCGAGAGAGTGCGAGAGAGTGCGAGAGAGTGCGAGAGAGTGCGAGAGAGTGCGAGAGAGTGCGAGAGAGTGCGAGAGAGTGCGAGAGAGTGCGAGAGAGTGCGAGAGAGTGCGAGAGAGTGCGAGAGAGAGAGTGCGAGAGTGCGAGAGAGCGAGAGAGAGAGAGAGCGAGAGTGCGAGAGAGCGAGAGTGCGAGAGTGCGAGAGTGCGAGAGTGCGAGAGTGCGAGAGTGCGAGAGAGAGAGAGTGCGAGAGTGCGAGAGTGCGAGAGTGCGAGAGTGCGAGAGTGCGAGAGTGCGAGAGTGCGAGAGTGCGAGAGTGCGAGAGTGCGAGAGTGCGAGAGTGCGAGAGTGCCAGAGTGCCAGAGTGCCAGAGTGCGAGAGTGCGAGAGTGCGAGAGTGCGAGAGTGCGAGAGTGCGAGAGAGAGAGAGAGTGCGAGAGCGAGAGTGCGAGAGGCAGAGTGCGAGAGAGAGAGAGTGCGAGAGAGAGAGAGAGAGAGTGCGAGAGTGCGAGAGAGAGAGAGAGAGAGAGAGAGAGAGAGAGAGAGAGAGAGAGAGAGAGAGAGAGAGAGAGAGAGAGAGAGAGAGAGAGAGAGAGAGAGAGAGAGAGAGAGAGAGAGAGAGAGAGAGAGAGAGAGAGAGAGAGAGAGATATATATATATATATATATATATATATATATATATATATATATATATATATATATATATATATATATATATATATATATATATATATATATATATATATATATATATATATATATATATATATATATATATATATATATATATATATATATATATATATATATATATATATATATATATATATATATATATATATATATATATATATATATATATATATATATATATATATATATATATATATATATATATATATATATATATATATATATATATATATATATATATATATATATATATATATATATATATATATATATATATATATATATATATATATATATATATATATAATATATATATATATATATATATATAAAATATATATATAATATATAGAAGAAGAGAAGAAAAAAAAGAGAAGAGAGAGAGAAGAGAGAGAGAGAGAGAGAGAGAGAGAGAGAGAGAGAGAGAGAGAGAGAGAGAGAGAGAGAGAGAGAGAGAGAGAGAGAGAGAGAGAGAGAGAGAGAGAGAGAGATGTAGAGGATGGAGAGGCTGAACAAGGGTAACGTGGGAAGATCTTCAATGCTTAAACTTGTTAGTACGTTTGTGGGTCGCGAGTCCCCGAAGTACATCGGAGATAAATATTACATCCGGGCCGAATAGTTCGCGTAAACTTCGCAGCATCACGAAGCTGTATTTATGCTTTGTGACAGTTTTGCGTTGCGAGGAACACCACAAGGCGTCGGAATGCGATGCTATATGAACCTTGTTATCGAAAACAGACTACGGTAAGGTCCAGAATATTCATCTCTCAGTTTGTAAGTCTGCGCACAAATACTTCCTTCTAAGCCAGCTTTTGACAGTTCCAGCAGCCCACCAGCTCACAAATGAAGCCAGATTTTGTTATGGGTGTCGTGACATTAAACACACATCTCGTTTCAACGCAAACACATTCGCACGACGAAACTTCATTGGCAGCACTGGCCACTCTGTGCAAGGACAACTTGTCCTGTTTCGTCACATGCTGCGTCAGGCGCTCAGCCTGCGACAGGCTGCTGGCCTGTGACGAGTCGGGTACGTCAGTCCTGATAAAATGGCGTGATCGCCCTCGAGGCGATATGATCTGGCGCCACTCGGACCAGAGGGAAGTGTCCGTCAACTCGCGGCTGTCGCCAGGCAGCTCCTCATAATCGCCGCACCCATGTACTTATTGGGTGTTTGGCTCGAGTGCAGATGCATCTCTGCCGATAGGAGTTTGGCCTACAATGCAATCTCCACTGATAGAGAACTGGCGCTGGATGCGAGCTGCATGTCTCGTGATTGTATATGCATGGGTGACTGAGGACAGTTGACTGAATTTTCACGATAAATACATGTATGCTTAATAAATACGTGTTGCATTAACGCTGAATGCAGGCAAATGAAAAAAATATTAATTAGTCTTGCCTACCCTGGAATCAAATAAGCAATTGTAATATCACGGTCGTACATGCACAGCACTAACTGAAGTGATCAATATAAAACTTCAAAAGAATCACAACTATACATCTATCCAATTTTCCGTATGAGTGACCGACACAACTTGGGCAAAGCTGGCAGGAAGTGACCATCGCGCCAGCTTACAACGTAAACCCCAGATATTGCAATTATTAGTGTCGTGTTCAAACGACGGGACCTTAAAGCACATGCTAAGCAGATCATGCAAGTGCCAGAAGTGATAGCATTGTACATCTATCCCATAAGTTATCTATTCATGTCTGTCCAATCACGCTGAATCACAGGAAACCCCGAGCAGACACCGCAAGCTGCGGTGCAATATGGCCAACATTCCCTGGCTCTTATGATTTTGGGAGGCAATGCGTCTGACAATGTAACGCGGCTATGTCGGCAAATAGCATGTGAATAGGAACCGTGGGAAAGATGCATGTTTACCCTTCACATGCGAGCAGGAGCTATGGGCGGCGCCAGGTATCTTGGATAGGGTGGAGCGCGATGGCTTACAGCCTTATTTTTTGCCATTCAACTCCACAGCCGTAACGTTTAATTTAAAGAGTTTCGGGAACGAGTCTTCCCCATCCTCTGCTATGGCGAAGCAGGTGTTGAGGCATCGTAAAAATTTATACGAAATTATGTGGGGATGCCAGAGACCCTGACCCAAACCTGGAATGACACGGCCATGACATTGCTACTCTGACATGAAGATCGTTCCACTGCCCCTGGGTTTGAACCTCACCTGGAAACTGAATATTTCCCTTGGTAGGAGCTATCGGAGCATGCATCTATACATGTATGTAGGAGCCATCGGCGAGTGAGACTTTATACAACCGTGTGTAGTAGCTATATGGTTTGATGGGAGGGGGAGAGGGGTGATGCTACGACTTTTGCGCGTACTCAACCGGATTTGAGCAGCCAGTCGTAACATTGACCTTACGATGTGCATGACGGCTAATGTGAGTAATAGGTGACGAAGTTAATTAAATTGAGCTTCGGCGATGTCAGCTGTAAGACGGTTCATTACCGCATGTCTCAGCCTTACAATCAGTACGTACTGAAAACCAGCACCAGCCCGCTGTCATTCCCAGGAGACCACGCACGAGCAAGGCGTGGATTTTTGCTTTGGAATCCTGGGTTTGTGGTCTAAAATTTTGCTGGATTCCAATTCGGATATAATATTTTGTTTTCGTTTCTAACATTAAAGGCTCACTTTTAACTTTCCAGTCAACATCGGCTATATTTAGCACAGAGTCATTGCAAGCGGCCGGCAGCAATTTCTAAACAATACCGTTCAATACTTTTTATCACAACAAAAAAATGAGTGGATAATTTTTCCCGATATAAAATATTATTCACGACAAACATCCAGGACAAGACCACGTCTCCAATACTGCGGGTCTGAGACAAATGTAGCGGCTGGGCCATGCAGCGCCGCGGTGCGCAGTGGCACCAGAGTCACCCAGTGGCACAGAGTCGCCAGACAGCGGGCTGTGTCGACGTCTGCTGCCGGACATGTGGCGGCCACGCGGCCCCAGCTGACAGACACCCACCTGCGGTACAGCATCTTGACGATCCGGTACGGGATGGTCCACGGCACGGCCAGGATCAACACGTGCCGGATGCCCGGGAAGTCGAGGATCCAGTTGCGGAAGACGCGGCGGGAGAAGAGGATGTTCTGGTGCAGCGGCTCGTTCACCCCGGCCGGCAGACGAGCCAGCATGGCCTCCTACAGCAGCAGGGGAGAGGTCGCCGGTCAGGCGCGGTATCGTGTCTGTCGTCGTGCAGTCACATACTTTAGAATTGACAATTTTCACAATCGACGTTATATTTGGACAGCAGGACACATATTACACATTGGTACATGGTGGAAGTGCTGCAGGTATTCACAATGAGCATACCGACAAAGCATATCGACCGAACATATCGACACACTGAGCAAATCGACGAGCCCAGAAGATAAAACATTGAACGGAAAAGTATGATGATTTAGGGGCTATTGAGTCCCTAGCATCAATAAAGGTCCATCCCCTTAACTACGTCTGCATCACATCACGTAAATGTGAGGCAAACCATCTGCCCCATGGTCATGTGTAGCTCACGATATATAATTTGAACACAAAGAAGCAGGCCCAACTCGCGCTTATACCTTCCCAATACGGCAGCGGGTCAGCTATACTCCACGAGCAATGGCCAAACAACCTTTAATGACATTGGTAAATGCACCAGACTTTCGGCGAAACTGTGCAATGATTTTCACTTTGCACACAAGAATCAGCTCAATAATAGCAAGCTTACAGTCATTATCATCTCCTCGACCGGGCGAACCGAACGCTCTCGGATCAGTCACAAGCCCAGCTGCCTTCAACTTGTTGGCACAATGTTAACCAGCTATCCGTTATTTGTCTGCCAATCCAGACCTCGACCTGTTTGAGGGAGTAACGATGTGCTGCTTGTGTCTGAGCAGCACTCACCTGTTGTTTGAAGGAGCAGTCATCGCAGTGCTGATGCTGGATCAGCTGGCCGCAGCTGGAGTAGGCACGCCCCACGATCTCAGTGGTCATCACGCACATGCTGCACTTCATCAGGTCGTGGCGCATCAAGAACCGGATGGCGTCGTTGAAGCCCTGCAAACGTGCGCACACCGACCGAGATTAGAGCTGGACAAACAGCGCTGCCCTGGATTTGTGTGATCCAGAACGACGTTCTCGGGAAATTATCCTCCACTTGTTTCTTCTCGAAAGACTGATTAGCGCTGTTTGACAATGCCTGCTAAACTATTGCCCTTATATGAGCAATGCACGATAGGAAGCTTATTTTGATTTGCCAGGCACTTAGTCGTCCGGCAAGCTCCCAGTTCAATTTGAAATGCATTGGCTCAATATATTCCAAGGTTCACGAGAAACTGACACATGTAAGCGAAACCTTAACCTCAGGGATTCGCATTGCTAGTTAAATTGAATCGTTTTCTAGGAATAGGACAAGTATAAGATTACATTTAAATAAACTGCGGTTCAGAGCTAAGCAGATCAATTTGCAGTTCAGCGATGACGTACTGATCCAACATCAGCGAACCACACAGAGCAGGAACGGTGTGAAGTTTGGCCTGTGAGGTCATTGCGAAGTGTGGTGCTCGGCTAGATGGCCAGACCAGAGTGCTTGATTGAATGATTGACTATTTGGGCTTAAGGGCGCGCCTATTACAAGGTCACTTCGAAGACAGAGTGTAGTTTGGCCCTCACCTGATTAGCCAGATCGGACAGCGTTTCCGGTGACGGTGGGTACATAATCATGAACACGCGCAGCAAGTTCTCCGGAGTCATCTCGACGCGGGTGTTGGCTGCATCCAGCTGAGGACACGCCCACATAATGACGTCAGCGGTGTGGCATCGGCAGGCAGCGGGCGGCCGGCGCGTGAATATCATACAGTATACGGTTGCTATGATAACCGACACGGACATATTGCACCGTCTGCCAAGTCGTTCATTAGTCAAAGTGGTGGGTGGGTGTGGGGGAGGGAATGCGACGAGAGATGGCGCATACAGGCTCTGGTACGGCTTCCCACATAAAGTTTCATGGCCGCATGACATCCGGCTTACCTCCGCGATTCGAGGGGTTCAGAACTAGATAAATATTTTACGTTTATCGGTTATCTCAGTGATTTTCAGTTTGTTGCTAAGTAAAACAACCAGGCACCGTCGCACTTGGATTTGACTATGGGCGTCATCAACACAAGGGACATTATAAGGAAGCGCCGGAAATAACATCAGCCCACCAATAATCGCCACTTATAACCGGACGAAAAGAACCCAGAGTACAATTTACCATAATCAGATTGATGGCCGGAGTTGATTATCCACTAAGTGTGTGTCATGATGAAGGCGAGGGAGAGACCGGCGCCACTCATTATGACGAGACCAAGGGGCGGCGCGACCCACCATGATGAGGCTGAGCGAGCGATCACGCGGACAGATGTCAGCGTCGCCGCAGAAGGGGCTGACGGTGATGGTGCGGTCGTCGAGCGTGGGCAGGTTGTTGCTGTAGCAGCCGTCCATGTAGCGCAGGCCGCCGAACTGCGGCGGCCGCCAGCCGGAGAAGGCCGGGATGAACGCCGTGCACATCAGCGCCTGCCAGCACACGGTCGGGCGTCGGGTGCGCCGGTCTCGCATCACCAGGAGGTCGCCCACACCTCCCGATCTCAACACTGTGTGTTTGAGAAGGCCGGGATGAACCCAGGCGTCCGGGGACCACCTCCAGACGTCAGGATGACATCTCCAGGCGTCAGGACATCTCCAGACGTATGGAGATCTGCAGGCATCCGGAGGTTGTCTCCAGACGTTCGGAGGACATCTCAAGACGTTCGGAGGTTGTCTCCAGACGTTCGGAGGACATCTCCAGACGTTCGGAGGACATCTCCATACGTCAGAGGGTCGCCGCTAGTCGCGACAGTTCGCAAAATGTACCGTTCGAGGGTAAATCCCCGTCAAAATAATCGTGGCTCGGGTATTTAAGCAGTTACTTTGAACTTCGTTTCATTCGGTGTTCATGCTTAAGAGTTGAGGGTACAATTTATTTGGCGACCCAGGCCACTGAAATGAATGGGAACGTACCTATTCCTATCGTATCTGTCTTGCGACACCAGCACCAAACGCAAAACGCTGGATTAATTCGACCATGCATGCAGATAGCTACTTGGTTAATTCCTGGCACAACGCCCAAACGATGCATAGGTGGACTTATTAGAGTGCCCATCAGCTGAAGAGGGAGCTAGCCGAGTCGAAGGAGGCGGGGAGGGCATACCTCGATGAGTTCCTCCTTGGAGCTGAACTTCGACAGGATGCAATTCTTTCCATCCTTGAGTCTGGTGACAGAAATGTGAAGGCGACCCGAGCACATCACGTGAGCATTGTCCGGCAGGTTCTGCAACATGGCGGCTGTCAGGCACATGCCTCAGCGTAGGATGACTGTCAGATCGAGATCGACCGAGCGTCAGATCGATGTCTAGCTACCAAATAAAGATCGATCGAGAGTCAGATCAATGTCTGGTTACAAGATACAGCCATACAGCTCTCTGGGTATGTGAATATGTGAAAACTGTCCGAGGAGCAAACCACCCAAAATCTGTCTGAGATCGACGGGTATGTGAAAGCTGTCCGAGTAGAGACTATAAAAACCCACGATCCTGTTGGAGATTGAACTGACCGAATGACAGGCAATAATCGTCGGATTGGTCAGACGGTAGTAGCTGCGAAGTCTGAGGCGGAGCACATCACAGTTATCGGATCATGTTCAAAATGCATAGAACACTGCCCAGCCTTGGATGGAAAACTTGCTATGGCAACAGAGACTACTCGATAATTTATCTGCATGATAGCAATTGAGCAGCTATACCGGTACCGGGACATGCCGTCTGCAGCAGACAGCGCATGCACAAACTGTGCGACACTCAGAGACACGACAGTCCCCCGATGGGCAAACAGCGCCGAACTTAGCCTCTGAATCACAAGTTCGCCACAAAAACACAACCGTACAACGCCTGGCGACGCCGATGAAAAACGCCGGTCTGGCGACCAACCGGCTTCGGGAGTCGAGTCGGCGACAACTCGATATCATTATCAGCGTGGCTCGATATCGGCACCGGTGGTACCACATGTCAAAGTACGAGATACCGGCGCAATGTTCCCTGCACGAAGGGCCACCGGTTGGCTGGGGCCACCATTCGTACCCTGCTCACACCGCAGGTCCGCCACAACAGCGCCCAGTGACCTAATCACCTCACGCTAGCATCGTATGGCTTCCGAGATAGGCACATGGGTACGACTGGCTGATGACCAAGTCAGCATGACTCCCGTGACCCTGCCACCCGGACAGCTGGACTAGCATTGGCACTGGCATTGGCACTGACACTACTCCCCTCTCCCCTCCCCTCTCCCTGTCCACATCCCTCCCTCTCCCGCTGTCCAGTGGCGGTAACTTACCCTCTCCAGTCCGGCGCGCAGCATCTCGGGCACGGACACGAACGGGCTGAACGGCCCTCCGACGTGGCTTTGGATCTGGCGAGCCACCATCACGAGGTCCGACATGACGACATCTGCCCAACGAGAGAACCCTGTCAGGCTCCGGACGCCAGAGTGGCGCGCCAGGCGTGTCGCAGCTGCATCCGCAGAACGCCGACACACTCGGCGTGATTTCGTACACAAGCAGATCATTCACGAGCATGTACGTCAGCCGCGGGGGTGGGCAGCCCCACCCGTGCGATGTTCCTCGGGTCGTAGAGTTAGAGGTGGAGGTTAAGGTTAAGACCAAGGTTCGGTCGGAACGGTAAGACCCCATCCCATGCCGGGTGCAGACGGAGGGGAGTCGGAGTCGGAGTCGGAGTCGGAGTCGGAGTCGGAGTCGGAGTCGGAGTCGGAGTCGGAGTCGGAGTCGGAGCTGGCTGTCAGCCAGCTCTGTGCGGCAGCCGGAGGGGTGAAGGACGCGCCACACAACGGGCTGGCGTGGCTGCAGAGCAGGGCCGCATGGGCGGAGTTAGGATTACATACGAGAGGAAGGAAGCGCCAAAAAGTGTTACCGTTTCCCGCCAATCGGCAAGACAAAAACCTACCGATATGTATTAAATAACTGTAGCGTACCAGGGTTTAATCTCTACTTTCTAGTCTTGGGTGAAAGAGGAAAACTGTTGTGCAATCAAATATGGAGGATATTTTTTTAACAATCTTGAACAATCTATCGCAGAGCGGTTCATTGCCAAGCAGCAGCATTCAACCCGCAAGTGAGAAAAACAAGATCATTTTCTGGAGGCAATAATCAGATGGAAAACACTAGATGCCAAAAATCCGCAAACAACCTGTTTTTTTTTCCGGTGTCAGGCGTGCCCTAGCGCTCTCTGCTCGCACAGGGCCTGGCCGGGTGGGCGGGGAGGATGGCGGCCGGGCGGAACAGTCTGAGCTGGCCATGCAGGCACGCTTGATGACGTCACAAGGCACCTGCAACTACCACAGGGGGCCGCATCTATCTGCCCATTGCAGTGTGTGGCCGATGTGGTTCAGAGTCCAATCGGTAGGCGCATAACGTGTGGGGTAGATAAAGTGTCACCACGTACCAGATCAGATGCAAAGTGAGCAAACGCTCGAGAGGAGGCAGGCGTTATGCAATAGGCTGTTGTTAATTCGCAACTTGTCTGGAGCTGCCCGATGCAGCGGTAATAAAAACTACCTCTGTATATGTATATATATATATATATATATATATATATATATATACCCCGGAGCTACGCTCCCGCATATGCCCGACAAAAATCGTGCAGAAATGGGCGAATAGAAAATTAGTAGCTGGCGGATGCCGAACCTGGCTTTAAACGTGTTTATGGGTCAAATATACAATTGCCACTTTCCCCTGCCCAGATAGTGAGTGAGTTAGTCATTTGGGCTTTAGGGCACTTTGATCAGAAAGCCCTGCCCAGATATGGAGAGCTGCTGGAGAGTTGAACTTCAACTACGTTATTACTAGGCCAGCATAAGCAATGCGCTCACCAGTGTCCCTGAGTGCAACGGCGTCAATGGAGCCCGCTGACCTAAAACGGTCACCAAGGTTACCGGTGTTTATGTTGTCGGCCTGACGCGAACGGGTGGCGCGTTTCCTGCGACCTCGACCTCATGTAAGATACCACACCACACTGGGGGCCAAACAATGGCAGCTGAGAAACGCTATGGAACTAATTCTATGATCCTGATGAAATTAAGACAAAGCCAGCAAAGAAAGCAACTAAACGGCCACAAACAAGAGGTGAACCAAGTAAAAGCATACTAAATGTGAACATATAAACGAGTGGTTACGAGCAGTGTTCTTTCACGACCACTGTCGTTTCGTCCTCATACAAAGACGGCGCGCTTGATGGATCAGTTTCAATAGTGAGTGTAAATTATGCGTAATTGTTATCAGTTATGCCCTAAATGGCCCCAATATAATATTCGCCATGCAACCCTTGTAGTTGCGTGGTGGACGAGTAGACTTTTGAGCACGAAGAATCCTAATCTTGACCAACTGGAACGAATTCAGCAGATTCACTTTTATTGTGCCATTCTGCCGTTTCTTTGGAATGCGTCATGTATATTGTGTACTTATTAACAGTCAATTCGAAGAATCCTTCCAAGAATCTTCCAGTGCTGTGAAAAGGTTCCCAATTTCACAAGAAAAACAACTCTGCCGAGAAGCGAACCACAGATAAAAGAAGATAAAACAGTAGTCTAGTTACAAAATGTTTTGCCCAACTATCTGTGGTTTTATCTGTTTTGCTTCAAAAGGTTCTGAACGTCGACAGTAGCGAAGTTCCACCTCCTGAAATAGCATTCAGGCTGGAGCAAAGATCGGCGAAAACTGGCAGAACTTCACTCTCCAGTCCCACCAGCTAGTTTGTTCAACCACTGGGGGAGGCGCTGGGGGACATGACCCACCCAATTGTGTCCAATAGCAACCATCTCTCCAACAAAATCCCATCCCCTGACGTTGACTGCAAATAATTGACCTATAGATCGGCTCCTACCAAAATATAAATGGGGTGGTTCGTGCACCCATAACTTCAACCCTAATCAGAAGCAAGACAAAAGTTTCGCGTCGTCCAATCGAACTTTGGAATTTGGCTCCAGTCGCTTACCCTTTGGACTCTTTGGAACTCGAGCATTTAGTTGAGGAGACTAAATGGGGAGCTGGTTTCATACTCCGTAGTCTCAGCGAACAGTCTGGTTATCAACTTGGGCACAGACATGAAGCCCTGAAGAACCTTGCCACCCTGTGGAGGTGGAGCCAGCCGCGGAGGTCGGGACCGGCGTACTCACTAAGACTGGCGTACCACCCTGGGAGGAGGGGAACCGGGGCCGCAGAGGCCGTGACCGGCGTACTCACTAACACTGGCGTACCACCCCAGGAGGAGGGGAACCGGGGCCGCAGAGGCCGTGACCGGCGTACTCACTAAGACTGGCGTACCACCCTGGGAGGAGGGGAACCGGGGCCGCAGAGGCCGTGACCGGCGTACTCACTAACACTGGCGTACCACCCTGGGAGGAGGGGAACCGGGGCCGCAGAGGCCGTGACCGGCGTACTCACTAACACTGGCGTACCACCCTGGGAGGAGGGGAACCGGGGCCGCAGAGGCCGTGACCGGCGTACTCACTAAGACTGGCGTACCACCCCAGGAGGAGGGGAACCGGGGCCGCGGAGGCCGTGACCGGCGTACTCACTAACACTGGCGTACCACCCTGGGAGGAGGGGGACCGGGGCCGCAGAGGCCGTGACCGGCGTACTCACTAAGACTGGCGTACCACCCCAGGAGGAGGGGAACCGGGGCCGCAGAGGCCGTGACCTGCGTACTCACTAACACTGGCGTACCACCCTGGGAGGAGGGGAACCGGGGCCGCAGAGGCCGTGACCGGCGTACTCACTAAGACTGGCGTACCACCCCAGGAGGAGGGGAACCGGGGCCGCAGAGGCCGTGACCTGCGTACTCACTAACACTGGCGTACCACCCTGGGAGGAGGGGAACCGGGGCCGCAGAGGCCGTGACCGGCGTACTCACTAACACTGGCGTACCACCCTGGGAGGAGGGGAACCGGGGCCGCAGAGGCCGTGACCGGCGTACTCACTAACACTGGCGTACCACCCTGGGAGGAGGGGAACCGGGGCCGCGGAGGCCGTAACCGGCGTACTCACTAACACTGGCGTACCACCCTGGGAGGAGGGGGACCGGGGCCGCAGAGGCCGTGACCGGCGTACTCACTAAGACTGGCGTACCACCCCAGGAGGAGGGGAACCGGGGCCGCGGAGGCCGTGACCGGCGTACTCACTAAGACTGGCGTCGCAGATGAGCGCGGCCGCCGCGATGGCGCCCGCTGACGCGCCAGACACCTTCCTCTTCAGCAGCACCGGGCAGAAGCGGCGCATGCACGCCGCCACACCGATGTGGTATACGCCGAGGAAGCCGCAGCCGGCGAAGCTCAGGTTCATCTGGCTCAGCTTGTCGACGATGGACGGTCGGGAGGCGGACGAGTGCAGCAGCGGCCGCGTCGGCAGGTCGGCGACCCGGGCGACCGTCGTCTCCACGGCCGATCCGAACTGGACGGTGGACCGGCGAGGTGATGGCGGCGCCAGCTTGGCGCAGTCGCCGGCCGTGCCCTCGGGCTCGGGCGACTGGTCCATGCTGGTGATGTCCTCCTCGGCACACTCGTGGGTGGCGTGCGTACCGTCGAGCTGCTTCAGTGTCGTCGTGTCGCCCCCGATCGGCTGCCACGGCATCGTGGACGTCATGTTGACCGCCAGCGCGCGGCAGGGGACGAACAAGCGAAAGGTGAAGACACTGGCAGGAGTCACAGCTAACAGTTTTGGCAGATGGGAGTATAGCAACGGACCGATTCTGAAAAGAAAAAGAACATCATCGTAAGCCTAGACAATGGACCGCTTGATTACCACTTGGACTTCAGGGAATGATGAAGTCCAAGTGCATCAGACATACCAAATAGCGCATATAGGCAAATATCCTGATCGTGTTCATGCTCAGTCATGTGTAGAGGCGGGCATGTGATGCAACCCAGATGGGAGGAGAGGGTGAGGGCTTTGGCTACTTAACTGACATTCATAAGTAATCCTTCAGCCCACATGTCTCATTGAAATGAGCGTAGGAAGTGGCATAGGCATGTGCCTCCTTCTACTTGCGGAACAGTCGGATCTAAGCAAATTGCTGAAGGTTTCCGTTGGGCCTCGAAGCAGTTATTGGCTGGGTTGGGGGCAATGTACTCTCCCCGAGATCTCGAAAATCAACCGACAGATTTTCTCAAAACCTTCGGACGTGGTCTACATTTATGTTGAAGATGATTCTGCAGAGTTTGACGGAAGCGAAAGAAAAGCAAAAGAAAAGCAAAAAATGAGAAATTCAACTTTGCATTTAATTTTGTCATATTTTCTTTCATTCTACAACCAAGAACCGATCTTCCAGATCCGGTAGGGACAAGTCTATGTTCAAATTATGGGGCGAGTCCAGGCCGGATACAATAACGAAAGTATTTTAGGTCTTAAAGATGTTTAATATCTTAAACAAGAATAATGTCCTCGAAGGCAAGCGAAGTACTACCAGAATACCATCCAAGTGACGGAATCGGCGATTCGAAAATTAGAAGCAATTAAATGTGCATAACGGTGCCAAATATCCAAATTATAGCAGCAGGGGTGTCGATTTTTGAGAAAAAAAAATGGGAGGGGGGGAAGTGTACTGGAACCCCTCCCCCAACATCCAACCAAAAACTCATCGGATTTCTCCCACTATATTTTCAGTCCTAAATCATTCTGATCTTTGTCTGACGATGTGTATGTTTGTTTATTCAGCATCCTCGCCAACGGGAAAAATCGACCGGTAGTAGGCGAAATCACTGAAACAAAACAGCAGTGCACCGTGTGATGGGTGGGCTGCTGAAGATAATTATAGTTTGTATATCCACAATCTCAATAACGGTGATTTTTGTTCACTGGACTCGATTGTATGGAAGTTCAACAATGACTGGAAATTGAGAGTGAAATGAATGTATTATGTTCAAGCTCCATATGCATGTGGTTTTCCCATTGGTAGTGTGCACAAACGTCAGTAGGATAATGCAGTTGTTGTTTAGTGGCTTGCCAAATTTTTAAAGACAACCTGGTTTAAAATGCATCATCATCCGCTAATCTCAGCATTTTATGATGCAAGTTTTCCTTCCACAGTGCAGGGAAATCCAATTATTATGTTCCATTTATGCACGCAATTTTCAGTTTTGCAGCAGAAGGTGGAGAGTCAGTCCACTATCTAAACCTAATCTGTTTCTTTGCAGTACAAAATATGCTGGTTAACATCAACTAGGTGTTCTATGTACCATGGCGTTTTTCCTTTTTTCTCTTTAGTTTTCTTATCAACATAAAACAGCATAGGTTATTGGGGGGGCAAATCAATATTGAGGGGGCCAAGATTAACATTGTTGGGGCCATGGCCCTCACAAAAGTATACAAATCGACACCCCTCTATAGCAGGCCCCCTGGCCCACGCCTCATTTGGAACCTTTCAGGAAAATCACTTCTGCAGAAACTCGGACTCGACGGCCTGAGGGCCCCTCGACCCTGGTCCCACACACTTTTACAGAGCAATCACCAGCCATGGCGGCACGACGCGAACTGAATCCATATGAAGCAGGGATGTAACCAACGGATTTTGCGTTGGCTACATCTCTGCTTCCTACAGAACAATCCGTCGAAGGGCGGATTTTGCGAAAGGGCCTCGGCTACCCCCACACATTTTTAAATAACCGGATTTCGTCCAACTTATTTATAAAATGAACCGGTGTGTGTCCTCATCAAAATAAAGCCTTGTTAGCAGTCATTCGGTCAAGACAGCTAGGTCCCCCACCCTCCTGAAATTGTAAGGAGACAAATAAGTAAATATGGCACTGTGCTACAGAAAGAACTCGAACCGCACAAGCGTGCATCTATATACAGGATGCCAATTTCTTTGGAAAAGTTTCCGAATTTGGTAAGCGATAAGTGGATCTACACATCTTCACAAAAAATAACCGAGTTTTTTTAGCACTTAGGTGACCTCGACCTGGGGTCGTTGGCATTCTCAAGGGCCCTTAGACGCTCCTAAAGGCTCGCAAACATTCGCAAGGATCCGTAAACGTTCGTATGGGCTTGTAGACGTTCTTAGGGGTCAGACAACAGCCTTGGCCTATGTGAGAAGTCCCGGCGGTGGTCAGGATCCTCACCGGGTTCGTCGGACTCTCCCAGTAAAAGCTGCTTCATAGGAAAACAAAGAATATGAATGTAATGCAATCAGTGACAGAGGCTAGAAAAACCTCAAAGCCGACGTTTTTCATTTTGGGTTGAATTTGTGCTGTCCATGAGAGGGAAATTCTTGTTACTGGATCCTTTCTCTGTCATACGGAGATCTCCACGTATGTCCTCGGCGAGCCACAAGCGTACCATGGCGATCCTGAAGACAATTGCGTGCGGAGCGTGGCCTCGCCAGGGTCCTGTGCAGGGTGGGAATTAAGGCACTTCTTAAGAGATTTCATCTCTTAAAACATTTTTGCACTCCGGATTCATACTGGATAGAATGGGCTCCACATGTACTCCGAAACAAACATACAGAAGGAACAAAAATACAACTAAAAAAATAATACAGGATTGAAGAAAATATCCACCAAACATGTCATTCTACTTACGGTTACCAAATAACTATACACTTTTCGTACCATCAAGCACACAGACAGCAACCGAACACACACACCACACGAAACCACAACCAGCGGAAATGCCGACAACGCGCCAAACTTCGCGCATGCGCACTGAATATAATAGCCTCCGGTCGCTACAAATTCGGCCGGTGCGTCACCAGAAACCTGCTTTCCAGCCACCCTATAGTGGGAAAAACTGACCGTTTTAAGAGTCGCTTCTGGAGTGCAGCGGAGGCCGCCGATCGGAATTTACTGCGTTAGCATTTTCTGTTACAAAAACTGTCTTTTAACCAATCAATGCAAGGTATTTTTTAAATGACGTCATAACCATTAGCAACTTTGAACACGTGTTTTGAACACTTAACAGTGTCATGCTGCAAACACAAGACCTTGACTGATCCTTTGCGCACCGCCGTCGATTCCGACTGCGTGTGAGGTAGTGTTGTGGGTCCGTATCGTGCATTGAATTGGCTGTGTATGTAGGTAGGTGTGCGCTCTGAGCTGAGGGTGAACCGTGAATTATTTGTGTTTTTGATTTTGCCTAGCATTATGCTGAGACCAACAGAGAAAGGAAGGCGCATTGCTCCTGTGAGTTATGCGAGACAAAGCTGAGCTGATCACAACTCCCTGTCTTGTGGTGCCATCCATTGCTCACTTCTTTGTTTCTATGCTTTGATGTGACCAAAAATTATGTGTATTATGCCTATTACGTAGACACTGACTAGGTACATATGCTTTTCCCGTCGGTTACCGGCAAATAGATTCCATGCATGAAAAATAATATGTGCAAGAAATATGTTTGCACTCAGACTCCAAACCCGGAAAGCAAGTCTCCCACCCTGGTCCTGTGGGTGCGGAGAGGGGGCTCCCCCACCCTCTGGTGACGTCCCTGATACCAAGCTCCTTGAACTGAGGGACAGCACCACTGTACGCCTTTGTTGCAGTGTATCTGAATGCAATCTTGAGGTCAAGGTACACGCCATACTGGTGCCCCGCACCGAGCCCGCTTCAAGCTCAACACTACTTGAACCGGTGCCGACCGCCACACACACACACACCATCACGGACACGATCTGATGAACGGATTGTGCTGAATGCGCCATTCCGCCACCTCTACGTGAACCCAGTCATTCCAGTGATCCAGCATGCAGTTCTACTTACCCACGTGAAGATCACGAGCAGCTTCAGCCTCCTGCACCCGCAGCAGAGACGGCGCGCGGCTCCGCAGCTGGCCAGCCCGCAACACCTGACTGCCGATCTGACTGGCCACACGCCAGACGGCCGCTTTTACCCAACACACACCCGTGCCACTATCGACCCGGCCAGGCGGGCCCGCTCATTGGCTGCTGCGCGTGGAGTGGTGTGACGTCACCGCATCTGACCTCCGGCGGTGCAGCCGACGATTGACGCGCCAGCTGCTGAGCAGAGGCTTCAAGCACAGGGAAGACCAGACATTTTCAAAAACTGGCTACGGTGGTAAGCAATGAGAATGAGTGTGTATGCCATCAACAATCTTAGTAGTCCTCTTTTGTACTCTCTCTCTCTCTCTCTATAAAAGCCAACAATCTTTTTCATAACTGGGAGACCAAGCTTGGAACAGTATCACAAATGTGGCCTGACGTATGCACAGTAAAGCTTCCTGATGACTTCCTCATTCTGTATGATATGTTCCTATTTATTGCCCCAAGCATTCTCAGTGCCTTCTTCCTGGCTTCTTTGATCTGTTCTGACACACCAAATTTTGCGTTCAGAATAACACCTAAGTCCTTCTCCCGAGTCATGGGTTGGCCATCCATCAAGTATGGAGCCTTCATATGCTGTCTACCTGCATGTATTGTTTTGCACTTATCAAAAATAAATTCAATTTGCCATGTTCGTACCATTTCACAAGTTCGTCTAAGTCTTTCTAAGTTTAAGTCTAAGTAGGTGTGCGTGTGCACAATACGCATAACACACGCATGATATAACGCAATGTATACGATATACTGACCCATGGCTTAGCCAGGTTTTTAATTGGGATCCCACACACATCGGACAGCAAATGTCCGGTGTGGGGGTTCCAGAACTACACCTACGCTCTCTGAGGACACCACTGATACTATTCATACCTACACATATACATACACACAAGCACACACGTATGCATATATATTTATATATACTGCGGTCGTCAGAAACATTGTGAACCGACCACTACGACACCGTGCCATGTCACATGATTTGCACCATATATTACCTCTACGAAGAGACTATTTTTAAGAAAGAATAACGGTGCTGAAAGAAATTAGTGTGATGAAAGCTGAAAAGGCTAGTTTATAAGAGTAGACATAATTATGGAAGAAGAATATTACTCGTACTTATAAATACGGCAATGATACTGCGTTATATTTACAAAGAGTGACGTTGGGATCTGATGGGTCGGTTCCGAGCGGGTTGTCATTAAAATTTCGTGGTGTCTGAGTACGCGCAGCAGATATACATAGAGGAAGGCGCATCAGAAGAGGCGGTATAATTGGCTGCTGAAAAAGTACGTCTCATATCCCTCAGAAGTCTGAAAGTTGACACAGTTTTGCTGCACGAGTCCAGCGTAGGCTTGGAACTACGGCATAGGCAGCAGATGATAAGTGCAGCTATCTATAAACACGGCTCGCATGACTCAACATCACGGCTGTTCTAGACAGACGACATTCACTTCTGCTATCTGATAATGAAATGTAAATTCTGCGAAGTCTCGTAATTACTTGAATCTACAGCAACGACGCCACAGAGAGAACAGACAGGGAACAATGGCTGTCTTTTGAACTAAGCGACTGATTTTTGAACTTTTTTGCCATCCCCACATCGAGATTATTGACGAAAAATCACTAAATCGTGCCCGAAAGCCTGCCACTTAAAAAAGAAATCTGGTTACGCTACTGCAGGACTATATTAATGCAGCTGTTGTAATTCGTTCCAGAATTTCAACACATGCGGTGTAATAAATACATTTCACCCGAGTGTAGTACCTCCATAGCGCAGATATCGCAAGCGCGATACAAAAAGGTGGCGTGGCATGTCGCACCAACATTTTCAAGCTAGCTGTCCCTAGCTGTCTGCTTCCAAAGTTGGGGAAATACAATTCAGAGCGCACCTTCGTCTCCTTCACTCTCCGCTCAGTATGTTTATTTACTCGAAGACCTTGGATGAATCATTTCGAGTGAACAAGGCTAGATAGGCAGGTAGATGGGTATTGGTAGACTATAGGATGTTGGTAGGTAGCTTCTTTGGAATTTAGGGTGTGGCACTGCTTGCGGTGTTGAGTATCTTTTTGTCCAGGCTTGTAGCCCAGGCTTCCCTTTACATGCTTTGCCCAGATAGACACAGGTGGCTCTTATGAAGTCTGAACACTTTATGATTTTACAAAGCGAAACAACCAGTGATAACCTCGATATTTTCGAATATAATGATTTCTTCCTGTTGAAATATCGCAAATTGTCTCCGTGTATTCCTTCTGTCACTATCCTAAAGGGACGGGAGTTTATGGCTGCAAGCTTATGGTTGGCTAAAATGGTCATACACAGAGCAACTGACAAAATCCGATTGACAAATGAGTTGCTTTGTTTTATCCGAAGCACATTGGACAATGGATATACTTTCTCTAGATATCATCATTTAGCTATGTCGGCACATTTCAAGAGGGCGCCGGAGAGGTGACGACGTCGAAAAAGAACTTACTTGATCTGTGTGCTGGAGCGGGAAACTTGCGTTCTTCGCACGCTGCAGCTGCTGGTGCGCTGCAGCTGCTGGTCCGCTGCAGCTGCTGGCAATCAGCCGACAACCACTGGCTGGAGGAACACTTGGAATGAAGCAAGGTAGTAACTTGAAATAATGACCTCCTCATATTCCATCACCACCAGCAATTTTTCCGCAATTTTCCAATCAGCAATTTTCCGCAATTTCAATCCTTAAGCAATGTTCTTACTCCGATGCATGCCTGCCTCTGTCTTAAGCTATCATATCACACGTTTTCCTCTGTGGTACGCGTGGAACGGTGAACCGAAACATTCAAACGTTTTTTTCTGACAAAAATACTTCGTGGTAAGCGAATTCGTTATAACCTTATTATACTGCATATGTGCATGCATGTATATATATATATATATATATATATATATATATATATATATATATATATGTTAGGTTTCGGAGTAAGGATACCCGGAAAACTTACACATCTCAGATGGAAGTTTTCACATTGAAGAGAGAGAGAGGGAGAGAGAGAGAGAGAGAGAGAGAGAGAGAGAGAGAGAGAGAGAGAGAGAAAAGAGAGAGAGAGAGAGAGAGAGAGAAAATTTACATAGATAATAGATAGATAGAGATATATAATATAAATATATATATATATATACATATATATATATATATATATATATATATATATATATATATATATATATATATATATATATATATATATATATATATATATATATATATATATATATATATATATATATATATATAAGAGAGAGAGAGAGAGAGATCCAGTTAACAAACAGTCTTCCGCGTTTGAGGAAGAGGAAGAAAAGTGTTTGAGGATGACCACACAGCTAGGCCGACCTCACCAGGTCTGGCCGCCCTGCCTCCACCCACAGTCCACTCTACGCCGACCTTGTCAGGGCGGGCCCCCACATGTGATGGGTACAGGTCGAGCCCCCGCCATCGTGCGCTGTCGACGACGACCTGTGGGGGTCGGGCCGACTGTGGGAGCCGACTGTGGAGGCCGGGCCACTGTGGGGGCCGGGCCACTGTGGGGGCCGGGCCACTGTGGAGGCCGGGCCACTGTGGAGGCCGGGCCACTGTGGGGGCCGGGCCACTGTGGAGGCCGACTGTGGGGGTCGGGCCGACTGTGGGGGCCGACTGTGGGGCCGCACTGTGGGGGCCGGGCCGACTGTGGGGGCCGACTGTGGGGCCGACTGTGGAGGCCGGGCCGACTGTGGGGGCCGGGCCGACTGTGGGGGCCGGGCCGACTGTGGGGCCGGGCCGACTGTGGGGGCCGACTGTGGGGCGGGCCGACTGTGGGGGCCGGGCCGACTGTGGAGGCCGGGCCGACTGTGGGAGGCCGGGCCGTGGGGCCGGGCCGACTGTGGGGGCCGGGCCGACTGTGGAGGCCGGGCCGACTGTGGGGGCCGGGCCGACTGTGGGGGCCGACTGTGGGGGCCGACTGTGGGGGCCGGGCCGACTGTGGGGGCCGGGCCGACTGTGGGGGCCGGGCCGACTGTGGGGGCCGACTGTGGGGGCCGACTGTGGGGGCCGACTGTGGGGGCCGGGCCGACTGTGGAGGGCCGGGCCGACTGTGGAGGGCCGGGCCGACTGTGGGGGCCGGGCCGACTGTGGGGGCCGGGCCGACTGTGGGGGCCGACTGGGGGCCGACTGTGGAGGCCGGGCCGACTGTGGGGGCCGGGGGGGCCGTGCTGTGGGGGCCGACTGTGGGGGCCGGGCCGACTGTGGAGGCCGACTGTGGGGGGGCCGTGGGGGCCGGGGGCTGTGGGGGCCGACTGTGGAGGCCGGGCCGACTGTGGGGGGCCGATGGGGCCGACTGTGGGGGCCGACTGTGGGGGCCGGGCCGACTGTGGGGGCCGGGCCGACTGTGGGGGGCCGACTGTGGGGCCGGGCCGACTGTGGAGGGCCGACTGCTGGGGGCCGACTGTGGGGGCCGGGCCGACTGTGGGGGCCGGGCCGACTGTGGGGGGCCGATGGGCCGACTGTGGGGGCCGGGAGGCCGACTGTGGGGGCCGGGCCGACTGTGGGGGCCGACTGTTGGGGGCCGACTGTGGGGGCCGACTGTGGAGGGCCGACTGTGGGGGCCGACTGTGGGGGCCGGGCCGACTGTGGAGGGCCGGGCCGACTGTGGGGGCTGGGGCCGACTGTGGGGGCCGGGCCGACTGTGGGGGCCGACTGTGGGGACCGGGCCGACTGTGGGGGCCGACTGTGGGGGCCGACTGTGGGGCCGGGCCGACTGTGGGGGCCGGGCCGACTGTGGAGGCCGGGCCGACTGTGGGGGCCGGGCCGACTGTGGAGGCCGGGCCGACTGTGGGGGCCGGGCCGACTGTGGGGGGCCGACTGTGGGGGCCGACTGTGGAGGCCGACTGTGGGGGGCCGGGCCGACTGTGGGGCCGACTGTGGGGGCCGACTGTGGGGGCCGACTGTGGAGGCCGGGCCGACTGTGGGGGCCGGGCCGACTGTGGGGGCCGGGCCGACTGTGGGGGCCGACTGTGGGGCCGAGGCCGACTGTGGGGGCCGACTGTGGGAGGCCGACTGTGGGGGCCGGGCCGACTGTGGAGGCCGGGCCGACTGTGGGGGGGCCGGGCCGACTGTGGAGGCCGGGCCGACTGTGGGGGGGCCGACTGTGGGAGCCGACTGTGGGGGCCGACTGTGGAGGCCGGGCCGACTGTGGAGGCCGGGCCGACTGTGGGGGCCGGGCCGACTGTGGGAGCCGACTGTGGGGCCGACTGGGGGCCGACTGTGGGGGCCGACTGTGGAGGCCGACTGTGGGGCCGGGCCGACTGTGGGGCCGAGCCGACTGTGGGCCGGGCCGACTGTGGGGGCCGACTGTGGGGGCCGACTGTGGGGCCGGGCCGACTGTGGGGGCCGGGCCGACTGTGGGGGCCGACTGTGGGGGGGCCGACTGTGGGGGCCGGGCCGACTGTGGGGGCCGACTGTGGGGGCCGACTGTGGGGGCCGACTGTGGGGGCCGGGCCGACTGTGGAGGGCCGACTGTGGGGCCGGGCCGACTGTGGGGGCCGACTGTGGGGGCCGACTGTGGGGGCCGACTGTGGGGGCCGACTGTGGGGGCCGACTGTGGGGGCCGACTGTGGGGGCCGAGGCCGACTGTGGGGGCCGGGCCGACTGTGGGGGGGCCGACTGTGGGGGCCGGGCCGACTGTGGGGGCCGGGCCGACTGTGGGGGCCGACTGTGGGAGCCGACTGTGGGGGCCGACTGTGGAGGGCCGGGCCGACTGTGGGGGCCGGGCCGACTGTGGGGGACGGGGCCGACTGTGGGGGCCGACTGTGGGGGCCGGGCCGACTGTGGGGGCCGACTGTGGGGCCGACTGTGGGGGCCGACTGTGGGGGGCCGACTGTGGGGCCGACTGTGGGGGCCGACTGTGGGGGCCGACTGTGGGGCCGGGCCGACTGTGGGGGGCCGACTGTGGGGGCCGGGCCGACTGTGGGGGCCGGGCCGACTGTGGGGGCCGACTGTGGGGGCCGACTGTGGGGGCCGACTGTGGGGGCCGACTGTGGGGGCCGACTGTGGGGGCCGGGCCGACTGTGGAGGCCGGGCCGACATGTGGGGGCCGGGCCGACTGTGGGGGCCGACTGTGGGGGCCGACTGTTGGGGCCGGGCCGACTGTGGGGGCCGACTGTGGGGGCCGACTGTGGGGGCCGACTGTGGGGGCCGGGCCGACTGTGGGGGCCGGGCCGACTGTGGGGGCCGACTGTGGGGGCCGACTGTGGGGGCCGACTGTGGGGGCCGACTGTGGAGGCCGGGCCGACTGTGGGGGCCGGGCCGACTGTGGGGGCCGGGCCGACTGTGGGGGCCGACTGTGGGGGCCGACTGTGGGAGCCGACTGTGGGGGCCGACTGTGGGGGCCGGGCCGACTGTGGGGGCCGACTGTGGGGGCCGACTGTGGGGGCCGGGCCGACTGTGGGGGGCCGACTGTGGGGGCCGACTGTGGGGCCGACTGTGGGACCGGGCCGACTGTGGGGGGCCGACTGTGGGGCCGACTGTGGGGGCCCGGGCCGACTGTGGGGGCCGGGCCGACTGTGGGGGCCGACTGTGGCGACTGTGGGGGCCGACTGTGGGGGCCGGGCCGACTGTGGGGCCGACTGTGGGGGCCGGGCCGACTGTGGGGGCCGGGCCGACTGTGGGGGCCGACTGTGGGGGCCGGGCCGACTGTGGGGCCGGGCCGACTGTGGGGGCCGACTGTGGGGCCGACTGTGGGGGCCGACTGTGGGGGCCGACTGTGGAGGCCGGGCCGACTGTGGGGCCGACTGTGGGGGCCGGGCCGACTGTGGAGGCCGGGCCGACTGTGGAGGCCGACTGTGGGGGCCGACTGTGGAGACCGGGCCGACTGTGGGGGCCGACTGTGGAGGCCGACTGTGGGGGCCGGGCCGACTGTGGGGGCCGACTGTGGGGGCCGACTGTGAGGCCGGGCTGTGGGGGCCGACTGTGTGGGGCCGGGCCGACTGTGGGGGCCGACTGTGGGGCCGGGCCGACTGTGGGGCCGACTGTGGGGGCCGACTGTGGGGGCCGACTGTGGGGGCCCGACTGTGGGGGCCGGGCCGACTGTGGGGGCCGGGCCGACTGTGGGGGCCGACTGTGGGGCCGACTGTGGGGGCCGGGCCGACTGTGGGGGCCGGGCCGACTGTGGGGGCCGGCCGACTGTGGGGCCGACTGTGGGGGCCGACTGTGGAGGCCGACTGTGGGGGCCGGGCCGACTGTGGGGGCCGGGCCGACTGTGGGGGGCCGGGCCGACTGTGGGGCCGGGCCGACTGTGGGGGCCGACTGTGGGGGGGCCGACTGTGGGGCCGACTGTGGGGCCGGGCCGACTGTGGGAGCCGACTGTGGGGGCCGGGCCGACTGTGGGGGCCGGGCCGACTGTGGGGGCCGGGCCGACTGTGGGGGCCGGGCCGACTGTGGGGGCCGGGCCGACTGTGGGGCCGGCCGACTGTGGGGGCCGACTGTGGGGGCCGGGCCGACTGTGGGGGCCGACTGTGGGGGCCGACTGTGGGGGCCGGGCCGACTGTGGGGGCCGACTGTGGAGGCCGACTGTGGGGGCCGGGCCGACTGTGGGGGCCGACTGTGGGGGCCGACTGTGGGGGCCGACTGTGGGGGCCGACTGTGGAGGCCGACTGTGGAGGCCGACTGTGGGGGCCGGGCCGACTGTGGAGGCCGGGCCGACTGTGGGGGCCGGGCCGACATGTGGGGGCCGACTGGGGGGGCCGACTGTGGGGGCCGGGCCGACTGTGGGGGCCGGGCCGACTGTGGGGGCCGGGCCGACTGTGGGGGCCGACTGTGGGGGCCGACTGTGGGGCCGACTGTGGGGGCCGACTGTGGAGGGCCGGGCCGACTGTGGGGGCCGGGCCGACTGTGGGGGCCGACTGTGGGGGCCGACTGTGGGGGCCGGGCCGACTGTGGGGGCCGGGCCGACTGTGGGGGCCGACTGTGGGGGCCGGGCCGACTGTGGGGGCCGGGCCGACTGTGGGGGCCGGGCCGACTGTGGGGGCCGGGCCGACTGTGGGGGCCGGGCCGACTGTGGGGGCCGACTGTGGAGGCCGACTGTGGGGGCCGGGCCGACTGTGGGGGCCGAGGCCGACTGTGGGGGCCGGGCCGACTGTGGGGGCCGACTGTGGGGGCCGACTGTGGGGGCCGACTGTGGAGGCCGACTGTGGGGGCCGACTGTGGGGGCCGACTGTGGGGGCCGGGCCGACTGTGGGGGCCGACTGTGGGGGCCGACTGTGGGGGCCGACTGTGGGGGCCGGGCCGACTGTGGAGGCCGGGCCGACTGTGGGGGCCGGGCCGACTGTGGGGGCCGACTGTGGGGGCCGACTGTGGAGGCCGACTGTGGGGGCCGACTGTGGGGGCCGACTGTGGGGGCCGACTGTGGGGGCCGGGCCGACTGTGGGGGCCGGGCCGACTGTGGGGGCCGGGCCGACTGTGGGGGGCCGGGCCGACTGTGGAGGCCGGGCCGACTGTGGGGGCCGACTGGGCCGACTGTGGGGGGCCGACTGTGGGGGCCGACTGTGGGGGCCGACTGTGGGGGCCGACTGTGGGGCCGACTGTGGGGGCCGGGCCGACTGTGGGGGGGCCGACTGTGGAGGCCGGGCCGACTGTGGGGGCCGGGCCGACTGTTGGGGCCGGGCCGACTGTGGGGCCGGGCCGACTGTGGGGGCCGACTGTGGGGGCCGACTGTGGGGGCCGACTGTGGGGGCCGACTGTGGGGGCCGACTGTGGGGGCCGACTGTGGAGACCGGGCCGACTGTGGAGGCCGGGCCGACTGTGGGGGCCGGGCCGACTGTGGGGGCCGACTGTGGGGGCCGACTGTGGGGGCCGACTGTGGGGGGCCGACTGTGGAGGCCGACTGTGGGGCCGGGCCGACTGTGGAGGGCCGGGCCGACTGTGGGGGCCGACTGTGGGGGCCGACTGTGGGGGCCGAGCCGACTGTGGGGGCCGACTGTGGGGGCCGACTGTGGGGGCCGACTGTGGGGGCCGACTGTGGGGGCCGACTGTGGGGGCCGGGCCGACTGTGGGGGCCGACTGTGGAGGCCGACTGTGGGGGCCGACTGTGGGGGCCGACTGTGGGGGCCGACTGTGGGGGCCGGGCCGACTGTGGAGGCCGGGCCGACTGTGGGGGCCGGGCCGACTGTGGGGGCCGACTGTGGGGGCCGGGCCGACTGTGGGGGCCGACTGTGGGGGCCGACTGTGGAGGCCGACTGTGGAGGCCGACTGTGGAGGCCGGGCCGACTGTGGGGGCCGGGCCGACTGTGGGGGCCGACTGTGGAGGCCGACTGTGGAGGCCGGGCCACTGTGGGGGCCGACTGTGGGGGCCGGGCCGACTGTGGGGGCCGACTGTGGGGGCCGGGCCGACGCGACTGTGGGGCCGACTGTGGAGGCCGACTGTGGGGGCCGACTGTGGGGGCCGACTGTGGGGGCCGGGCCGACTGTGGGGGCCGACTGTGGAGGCCGACTGTGGGGGCCGGGCCGACTGTGGGGGCCGGGCCGACTGTGGGGGCCGGGCCGACTGTGGGGCCGACTGTGGGGCCGACTGTGGGGGCCGACTGTGGGGGCCGGGCCGACTGTGGGGGGGCCGACTGTGGGGGCCGACTGTGGCCGAGCCGGGCCGACTGTGGGGCCGGGCCGACTGTGGGGGCCGGGCCGACTGTGGGGGCCGACTGTGGGGGCCGACTGTGGGGGGCCGGGCCGACTGTGGAGGCCGGGCCGACTGTGGGGGCCGGGCCGACTGTGGGGGGCCGACTGTGGGGGGGCCGACTGTGGGGGCCGGGCCGACTGTGGGGGCCGGGCCGACTGTGGGGGCCGACTGTGGAGGCCGACTGTGGGGGCCGGGCCGACTGTGGAGGGCCGACTGTGGGGGCCGGGCCGACTGTGGGGGCCGACCGGGCCGACTGTGGGGGCCGACTGTGGGGGCCGGGCCGACTGTGGGGGCCGGGGCCGACTGTGGGGGCCGGGCCGACTGTGGGGGCCGGGCCGACTGTGGGGGCCGGGCCGGGCCGACTGTGGGGCCGGGCCGACTGTGGAGGCCGACTGTGGAGGCCGACTGTGGGGCCGGGCCGACTGTGGGGGGCCGACTGTGGGGCCGGGCCGACTGTGGAGGCCGGGCCGACTGTGGGGGCCGACTGTGGAGGCCGACTGTGGGGGCCGGGCAGACTGTGGGGGCCGGGCCGACTGTGGGGGCCGGGCCGACTGTGGGGGTCGGGCCGACTGTGGGGGGCCGACTGTGGGGGCCGACTGTGGGGGCCGTGCCGACTGTGGGGGTCGGGCCGACTGTGGGGGCCGGGCCGACTGTGGGGGCCGGGCCGACTGTGGGGGTCGGGCCGACTGTAGGGGCCGGGCCGACTGTGGGGGCCGACTGTAGGGGCCGGGCCGACGGTGGGGGCCGAACCGACTGTGGGGGCCGGACCGACTGTGGGGGTCGACTGTGGAGGCCGGGCCGAATGTGGGGGCCGACTGTGGGGGCCGACTGTGGGGGCGGGGCCGATTGTGGGGGCCGGGCCGATTGTGGGGGCCGGGCTGACTGCGCAGCGGCGGGCCCCGCACATTCCCAGACTGTAAACAGAGTGAGCGGCGGCAGCGGCGGCGGCAGCGGCGGCAGCGGCGGCAGCGGCGGCAGCGGCGGCAGCGGCGGCGGCGGCGGCGGCGGCAGCGGCGGCAGCGGCGGCAGCGGCGGCAGCGGCGGCAGCGGCGGCAGCGGCGGCGGCAGCGGTTGCAGCGGCGGCAGCAGCGGCGGCAGCGGCGGCGGCAGCGGCGGCGGCAGCGGCGGCGGCAGCAGCGGCAGCGGATCGTACGTCCGGAGAGCGCTCGGTCCACGTTTGTCCCAGCGCAGGTTGGTGGGGCGAGTTGCCCCCCCCCCTCTCTCTGCGCATCAGGGACCGACCACACGGCTCTAGCTGTCTGTCACAGTCACTGCCAACCGGCCAACTGTCAATCAGCAGCATGTAATCAATCGAAATCCGTGCGGAAAAGAACACGACAAAGCATGCTGCACTTTGCAACTGCGACACGGTCCCATTCAGTACTTGCGCTACTTTGTGGTGAACTTTCCCATACCACAAAGCTGTTCTAGCTAGGTGTTTTCTTGGTTTGTTTATTTCATTATTTTCGCATGCCCACGACCACAAAGGTGGGCATGTCACTGTCAATCCACAAACTCGGAATGACGACTGCATTCATCCGCATTGTCTTTTATCTCCGGGAAGTGCCAACTGTGTCTTTTATGAACAAAAAAGAACTGTTTGAAGATTTTCCAGGTGGTGGATACGCCAATAGATGGGTTTGTTGTCCAAACTGATGTATTGCTGGATACTGTCACTGTACTGACTGTTGTCGAAATACTAGTGATTAATATATTAACATGTCTGGTGTGCGCTGCAGCACAAAGATTAGCAGCTGAGCACTCGATTATCCTGGAGCTCGCAGAGTTGTGTGGTTGGGCGCAGGTCGGTTTACAGCTGGAACTCGCAGAGTTGTGTGGCCCAGTGCAGCTGGAACACGCAGAGTTGTGTGGCCCGGTGCAGCTGAAACTCGCAGAGTTGTTGTGCAGCTGGAACTCGCAGAGTTGTGTGGCCCGGTGCAGCTGGAACACGCAGAGTTGTCTGGCCCGGTGCAGCTGGAACACGCAGAGTTGTGTGGCCCGGTGCAGCTGGAACTCGCAGAGTTGTGTGGCCCAGTGCAGCTGGAACACGCAGAGTTGTGTGGCCCGGTGCAGCTGGAACTCGCAGAGTTAGTTGTGCGGCCCAGTGCAGCTGGAACACGCAGAGGTGTGTGGCCCGGTGCAGCTGGAACTCGCAGAGTTGTGTGGCCCGGTGCAGCTGGAACTCGCAGAGTTAGTTGTGCGGCCCAGTGCAGCTGGAACTCGCGGAGTTAGTTGTGCGGCCCAGTGCAGCTGGAACTCGCAGAGTTGTGTGGCCCGGTGCAGCTGGAACTCGCAGAGTTGTGTGGCCCTGTGCAGCTGGAACACGCAGAGTTGTGTGGCCCAGTGCAGCTGAACACGCAGAGTTAGTTGTGTGGCCCAGTGCAGCTGGAACACGCAGAGTTAGTTGTGTGGCCCGGTGCAGCTGGAACACGCAGAGTTAGTTGTGTGGCCCGGTGCAGCTGGAACACGCAGAGTTAGTTGTGCGGCCCGGTGCAGCTGGAACACGCAGAGTTGTGTGGCCCAGTTGGCAGTTGTATTAATAGACACGCATGTTGCCCATACTAAATCGAATTGCCTTCTTCGACTACATGATACCAACGCGACGAGTTGCACGCGACGAACCTCAGACATCGGCCTGAGAAGAAGAGAATCATGAAAAATCAAGGCATGGAAACCGGGAGGTTCACTGCAGCGAACGCGCAGACAGCCAGTGTCAAAATGTGTTTCAATTTCAAAGCCACAACTTCCAGAGGTAAAATGGAGTCAGGGTGTAGCATTACATATAGGTGTGTCAGCCTGGCTGAGATCATCAGACTGTCGACTAGTTGCATACTCGATTGATGGCATCATTTCGAATGGTGAGGACAGTGTAAAGTGGAGATATCGCTGGTGCGAAACTGCCTCCTCGGTGACAGTCACAGATCCGGTGAAACCTGTGGTATAGCAGGTCACAGGTCAGGTGAAGCCCGTGGTGTCACAATGCACATGCCAGGGAAAGCCTAGCGTGCTATGCGTCACAGGTCAGGTGAGACCCACCGTGGCACACAGGCCGCAGTTCGAAGGTCACGAGAGTCGACTGCAGTCAACAACAGCGGATCTGAGACGTAGTCGGCAGGCGGCAGCGTTGCGGTCGGCCTTGCTTCCACCCGACCGGTGGTGGCAGTGTTTACAGCTGCGCATATGTAGTGACGTCACACCTGCACTGCTGTTTGGGTGCCGGTGCACTTTGCAGACTCGCTGACGGGGTGTGCCCCGATGTTGTCGGGTGACCGGGTCTGGCAGGACGCGAAATTTTCCAACGCTCTTGTGGTCGCGTACGATGACTAAGTATGCGAACTACTGGGATATGTTAATTAGGAATCGGGATATTGTCATCGGGATATTGTCATCGGAATATTGGGGTATTGTCATCGGGATGCTGGGCTTAAACTGAAACTAAGCTAAGGTTCTTAAACGTCAACTATACTAAGGCTACATTATACAATTGTGAATCAACTGTGAAAACGCAAATTCCTCAATGCAAGACCAAACATGGAAAAGCGCCATTTAGAAACCACAAAGTCATACAAAAGCACTATCAGAAATTGGCGCAAGACTGTGAAGAAAAGAACACTAATGTGCAGCAGGATGTAGTGTAAGGCGAGTTATTTGCTGCTGCTGTACATTGTTTTCACTGGGGGTCACATTGACAAAAGCGCATCTGAAATCCCTGAAAAGTACACTGGGTGTATTAAAAGGACGTTTTTTTTCCAAACTGTGGTGAAGAATTGCAAACGTAATTTTGGTTAGGGAAAGTACGAAAAAACAAGCCCGGTTGCTTTCAAGACGAAAGCCTCATTGTTTGTGTAACTTTATGTTCAGACCCCGGAGTGCATTATGACCCCGGAGCAAGTTATGTGCCCACCGACCGGTGGTGTTTTGCAAAGCCGTAAACACTTCCAGGTGATGGTGATTCATGTGATGATGCGTGCGCCTCGTTGGTTCTATGTGGTGCTTTTCCGTGCGCCCTCATTAGCACCGATATTAAATTTATCAAAGCAATGCGATTCTCATCCTTTTATACCTTTTTCTTACCAAACAGCCCCAAAAACCATTTGTACCAATATAGTGTGCGCTTGTGGGCCTAATGGTTCAGCTGCCGCCTCATTGGGAATGAGAGAAGGGGAGAAATCAATTATTTATGGTGCAAAACTAATGATTAAACCAGTGGACTCACTTGGCTTATACAAAGTGACACTCGTGGATTCAAGACAGATGCAGATTCAAGACGGATGCAGATTCAAGACAGATGCAGATTCAAGACAGATGCAGATTCAAGACAGATGCAGATTCAAGGCAGATGCAGATTCAAGACAGATGCAGATTCAAGACATGGCCAGATGGAGGACACGTTTGCCGCCAGGAATGCATTGCGGAGGCGACTTGCATACGGCTGTGTATGACGGAGCCACGATTGATGGCAGCATTTGGCAACATTTGGTTATTCCATTATAGGCATGGTGTGACTCCTTGGCGGTGACTAACAATAACGCTGGCGACGGTACACATATCGTTTTAGAGCTTGCCCCAGATAAGGGAAAGATGTGGAAACAGACGCACAGATATCATATTCTGTTACATCTCGCCAGCTTTTTAAATTTCCCAATGAAATGTGCACTATAATTCCCTACATCTGAGCGGTCTTTTTCGGTATCCGCGTCTTTTTGGCTTTCAATGCTTAATTTATAGAATATATGAATGAGGCTATAGAGGGAAAGAGAAAAAGAGAGAGAGAGAGAGGGAGAGAGATAGAGAGGGGAGAGCTCTGGACTATAGAGGTAGGGAAGAAAGTACTTAGATGTTAACATGGATGACACGGTAGTTGTTGTGCTAAATAGGCGGTCATAGTCCTCTATGCGTCAGGCAGTGTGCCCACAATCGTAAAAAATGCAATGTTGGTTCATTGGCACCGCCTGGGAATCAGTGTATTGGAGTTGGAGTTGTTGGAGTTGGAATGACTCCGGAATGGCTCCGCCAATTTTGCTCAGAGGAGTTGGAGTTGGAGTCACTCCAGGATCGTCCAGCAGGAATTGGAGTGACTCCTATCTTATGAAAGGAATTGGAATTAAGGAGTTAAATTTCATGCCAATTCCAGGTACATTTTTCCCCATTAATGCGCATAATAATTGGCTATCGGTATTTTTTAAATGTGTGGCAGAGGCATCAATTTGGTAACATTTATGGAAACAGGCTTGACCCGAGCCTGACACGTCTGAAATTGAAGACAAGGTTTGGACCCGGCGTGCGTACGTGCGCCGGTACAGGAGCACGGTATCACTGGACAGTGATATGTTGCATGGTAAACACTGAGTCTAAAATGAGTTTTGTCCCCTGGTCAAACGAGATTCCGCCGCGGCTGCTTAGTTGGCGTATACACTTTGTGTCAAATTCAACTTGACAGCAGCTCGCTATCCCACTGCAAACGACCCCACCATCCCTAATGCGGTACCCCTGGTTTGGGAATTATTATTATTATTATTGGGACTTAAGGGCGCGAAAACCCGTTTTGGCTATTACGCTGGCGTGGGAATCACTGGTTCGCACCAAATACACTTCCGGTCACCACCGACGTTCGGATTTTCCGGATCTGCGCGAGCGCACGAGGGCGCCAGATGCCGCTGATGTCATGACAACCAGTAGTGGCGTGCGGGTGGCGTGCGCGTGCATGACAGCGGCAAGGGCGAGACAGTGCGGGATTTGTGTGGTGTGTGTGAATATGTCTGGCTATGGGAAGAAGACGGGCCCTTTGGACGCCTTTTTTAAGACAGCCTCAGACACAGAAGATGTCCATGTGGACGATCCTGATCCCTGCCTTCCTTCGGCCGTAACCCAGGGTGTAAATGAAGTGGGTGGCGGCCCAAGTTCTGCCCTGACGCCATCAGTATCAGTATTGGATGCTTTCTTCACCGGATGACATGTGAATGGCGAAATCGTCACATATGCCTGCAAATTGTGCCATGTCGCTATCCGAGGGAAGATGCTATCAGTGCCGCTATCAGTAAGTTCCCATTTTAAGCGTCATCTGCGCCGAAAACATACATCTCAGCTGGCGACCCATGAAAAGTTGTATGATAAAAGGGCGCCGCAGCCTGAGCGCACAAAATGTTCCAAGGAAGCGCAGTTAGACGAAGCCATCGGCACACTTATCTGCTGTGACCAGCTGCCAATAACTCAGGTCACATCATCCGCTTTCAAGAACCTGCTCCAGGTAAGGCATGGGCAGACATATACCAGAATAAAAAGCCGGGATCGGTTCTATCGATCCCTTTATTGTCGATTTTTGGGATCCTGGATAATTTGTGTTTCCCGACGGATCCCGACGGATCTGGGATCTTTTTAACTCTTCGAGGGATCTTGGATCTCTTAGAAAGTATGTCTATATATTTTGCGACCTTGATCTTTTTTGTACGATCCTCATCCTGATACATGTCTGATCATGGGTCATGGGTTGGATGCCGGGGGTCCTATAAGGATTTTTAAAAAAATCACGGGGGTTTTCACCCCGGTGTATCTAATATATGTAAGTTTTGTGAAGGGTCAGGATGTCATTTGTCTAACAGGTGACCAGGATCTTAACCAGCTTCAGCTTCCGGGGTGGGTGGGGGGGGGGGGGGGGGTGCACTCTAACTTTTCGCGTCCTACTATGATACATCACCAGCATATTTTTCTCTCACTTGAAAACCCCTTTCACTGGGGGATTTCCAGTTACCCTGGGGATTTTCGTGACACTTGGGAGTATTTTCCCACACTTAACATCTTAGCGGGTTTGATGTGTTTCATGGAACGTTTGCATTCTTGAAACTTCGTATGGGCCCTAGTGGATATTTTATTCTCTCACGAATATGGATGAGGGTTGATGTGCCCTAAAATACACAATTTCTACTTAGGACTCAGTTTTCTAGCCATGCTTGTTAACTGAAAAAAAAAAACGAATTACGCATTGAAAAACAGTATTGGTATTAAAAACAGTATGTATTTAACACGCGCACGTCCGGGGGGCAGATACCTGCACCCCCCCCCCCTGCGGGTTTTCCTAATGTTCCGCCATACTAACTTGATTAGCAACGCCAAACCTCGTATGTCTGCTCATCAGTCTTTTCCGCGTATCCTCAAATTTTTTTATCCTGGTCATCTCAGGTCAGGTGACCAGGTCAGGCGAAGTGACCCAACATCCCTCGGAGTGCCGGGTGCTGCCACTGTCACGGTGTTGGTCCGATCAAGATGAAACTTATAGGGTGTCATAAGGTCATCAGGGACTACCATCGTAATACCATATAATTGTATTATCAGTGACCTAAGGTCAGGTCAGAATTGTGGCCACCCCATTATAAACCTACGGAGGAAAACATAACCTGTATAATTTCGCAGAAAGTGGTCCAATTTGATTTATATTGCCCATGTCCCTGAGTTTTGTGTCACTTTCAACAATCGAACTCAATGTTTAGACTGGTGACCTTGACTAGGTCACCAAAGGCCAATTAGGGTCACGTAAACATTTCTTTCAATACGTTTTGACAGAATAGAGGTACAAACACGATTCTACTTCCATTATGGTTGTCTGATCGGGACACGTCGAATGATATGCACCATGACCTTGGTAGGTCAATATGTGACCTTGACCAGAGGCCAAGACCAAATGTTAATTTAACTGGGTCATGTGATATCAGTCAAAGCGTCTCAACGAGACAATCACAATGGTATAAGTTTCATTGCTCTATCTCTATTTACTCAAATATTATTCACCAAAAACCACCCCATCCCGTAGTAGTCCATTTGACCTTTGATCTTTGGTGCCCTTAATATTGGTCAGAGCGGAAAAATGACAGAAATACTTTGGATAGAGCGTGTCACAAGCTATCCAACGCCGTTTTGTATTTGTCGCTACCTAACATAGTTCTGGAGATCTTTGGGGGGGGGGGCAGACATCTGCCTCCCCGGACCGGCGAAGTTGGCGCGGACCGCCTGAGGTGCGCGTGTTAAAAGAAAATTTCTGTATATAACACTAGGCACGTTTTGGTATGAACTGTTTGTAGAGGTGTGTTTTAGATATATATGAAAGTAGGCTAAATATTGCCTAAGATCTGGTAGACTCCATACCCCACCACGCTTGCACTGTTCTGACACTTAGCACAATAACTGTTAGAGAAACTATCAGCCGCGGCGGATTCCAATTTCGAACGGGGTCCAAAGCAGATCTGAGAGTGTGGTGAAAGGGGGGGGTGTCGGCAGGTTGCGAAATGCGAGCGATAAAATTGGACACTATGTTCAATCGCAGATGTGTGTGCCCGCCGACATTTCATGTCGTTTTGACCACAGTACGTCTGCTGGCGAATTGTTACAACTTATCCTTCCTGAGAAAATTTCACAGTTTCGGATGGAAAATTTAAGGCTGACAACATGCTGGGTTTGGGGAACTGGGAGGGGAAAAATAGGAAATCCCGGTGGGCAAAATGCATCGGTTCGCCCCCGGGACTTTTCGACCGGGGAGCAGTTGCGACCCTTGCCCCCCGGAATACGCCGCGGCTGGAAACTATAATATGGCGGTTAGGGCCAAAAGCTGAGCATACCTAGTTTGGGCTTCCAAAAATGTTATAAAAATAAGTATAAAAGGTTTTTAACATTTTTAACATTTCTGAACTTTGGCCATTAAATTTCCTTTCAGGTTAAATTATGACGCCGAAAATGGATCAAACCAGCACTTTTAAATTGCACTATACAAAGGCATTGTTTGACGGCCTACAGTTGCTTCGTTACAGGTCGCTGCCCCAGAATACAAAGTACCGTGATATGAGAAAATTACAGACGCACTCATACCAAGACGAGTTGACAAGATCAAGAGGGAAATCAGTGCAGTGCAGTGCTGCAGTCTGTTGATTCCGTGGGTCTGACCATGGATATATGGACAAGCCGCACATTGACAGCGCACACGGGGTTGACGGCCAGTGGCCGGACTTCGTGGCCAAAACGTTATATTTGGCATGCAGAAACGTTATATTTGGCGGTGATCCTTGGTTCGCACACGAGCGACAAAATTTGGACCGAGTACTCTGAGCTAATCGCTGAGTGGGAACTGGAGGGAAAGGTGAACCGGGTAGTAACAGCAACAAAACCCTAAAACGGGCTAACCCTAAACTCTGCTGCGTCTTTCTGCGCAGCGGCCTAATGCATTTTCGAACACCCTCCTCGTTTCAGTATGTTGTTGCTTTTTTGGGCACCAATGAATTTTTTAATGTTGCAGGGCGTTTTCGAAGATCCCGATGTTTTCATTTAACTCCTGGTGCTTTTGTTCGTTTTGGAACCATGTTGCCATTTGCGGCCCCAGCCTCTTTTCAGGCCCTGATGCGTCCTTATGACCTCTGTGTGCCCTAAGAGCTTCTTGTGCATTTTTTTTTATAGGTCCAGGTATGTTAAGTCCCTATCGCTTTTTGGGAGACTATGTGCGTTTTGGAGGGCCAGTTGTATTGTCGGCCTCCGTTATGCTCTTAGGTTCCTGTTGTGTTTTTGGGGGCTTCTGACGCACATTTGTGGTGCTCCAGTACGATGTTGTGGCTTCGGTGCGGTGCTTCTTAGTCCCAGCGCGATTTATCGCGCCCAAGTGCGTGGTTCCGGGGACCCAACGCCAGTTTTCTGGGCTCAACGATATTTTTGTGGATTTTTTTGTTGTTGTAAATTCCGAATCCCGGCCTGACTTTTCGAGTCCCTGGTGCCACGCTTTTGCATCTCACATCGATTTTTGTAAAGATCCGGTATGTTTTTCAGTGCCGTACGCAATTTGTGAAGGCATCTGGTTGCATGTTCGCCGCTCCAGAGCCATGTTCTTGAACAGGGCATGTATTTTGTTAAATACATTATTGTTTTGGAAGGCTTCAGCTTGATTTTTTTTCAGATACCGATTTCGTTCTTGTGGTCACACTCTTCTTACGTGTGGGCCTAAACGTCAATTTTGTGGAGGTTTGACGGGACTACCGATGGGAATTGTGAGTCCCGAGCGCGATATTTTTGGGCACAGATTTCAGTTTGTGGGAAGCGTTGTACTTAGCTGTTGCTCCAACGCGATTTTGGCGGTTCATATTACAATTTTTCGAGCCTCGGAACTAGTTCCCGGGGGCCCGAATTACTTATTTGGAAACCCCTGCGCGAATTCTGGTGGACTTATGTGAATTTGAGTGGCCCCAGCGCGAGTTTTGGAGTCCCGGCACGATTCTTGGAAGCTCATGCCTCTCAGGATAGAGGGGGCATTTGCCCCTTTGATATGCCACTGTGGCCACTGAAGGAGCATGTTTTTGTCTCAAAGACATTCCGGTTAATAATTGATTTTTTAAGCAGCTGCAACTTTTGGGGCCCGGCGCGCCCTTCTGGGCCTCCAGGGTGATTTTCAGGGGCTGCGACGCGATTTTTTTTTTGTATATAGTCTAATGTGATCTTTTGGGCCCCGACGTCATTTGCTTGGATCCCTAGCGCGAGCTTTAGCTGCCTCGACACTTTTTGGGGTCTAAAACGTTTTAGGTGTTTTGACGTCATTGTTGGGCCCCAAAGTTCGAATGTTTTTTTTCTTTTTTTCTGTGGGTGTTTTTCAGAGTTGGACCCATGTCCGGAGTGTTTTTGTTGCTCTGGCTTCATTTGTTTTGGTCCCAATGAGACTGTTGTAGAATGGTACGACCCGTCGTTCCACTATATATATCTATATATATATATATATATATATATATATATATATATATATATATATACTGTCGTAAATTTTGGTACACCCAGGCTCAGCGTGATTTTCAAGGTCCGCGGCCGGAGTTTTTTTGGTCCATGCCGTAAATTTGAAGCACCCCGGCACGACTTTTACCATCTCTTAGGGGTTTTTGCAAATTATAGGTCTCATATTGCGTCATAAGTATCTCGTCCCATTTCCTGGAGCCTCTTTACCGGTTTTCAACGTCTTATGTTCTACCCTCCTTCATATTCATTGTCCTCCCTCTCGTCTTGAAAGGCCTACTCTTACATCCTGGGGCCCTTTACCATGGCATGAGGCTTCCTCTCATGTTCCAGGGGCATTATCTGCCAAATTAGGGGCTTCATGCCACGCTTCGTGGGCTTCCTCCTTTATCCTGGCAAAGCCTTACCAGTATTGAGGGAATCTTCAATTTTGGAAACCGCACACCCCTTCATACCTGTTACCACTCCCATCTTAAGGGCCTCATCTCATTTTCTTCGAAATCTATCTAGTCTTCGGGGCCTCATTCAGTCCTGTAGACCTACTCCTTTTTTGGGGGACCTACTCCTTTTTTCAAGTCCGGCAGGGCCCTCATTTCTCTTCTATAGTCCTTTTCAAATTAGAGGCCTCCTCTCACGGCTTGGGGACCTCTTGCTCTGAGTTTGGTTCGAACTTCGCCCATCTTAAGGGGGTATCCGATCTCCTGGTGGACCCCTCTTCTCTCCCAGGTTCCTCCTCTTCCAAATTATACACAACCTTTCTTATCTCAGTGGCCTTGTTATTTTCCGGGGACCTTTTTGGACATCTGCGAGCCTTCTTTTCCGCCTGGGAGCTATCTCTTTTATCCAATGATCTTTCTCTCCAATTTTAGGGCCTCCACGTCCATCATGGGGTCTTATTTCCATCCTTGTGTCGTCCCCGTCCGAATTAGGTGCCTCCTGCCATGTTTCTGGATCATCTTTCCTATTTTAGTGGAACCTTACTCGTTTTGGTGCCTATTGTTGCGTCTCCGAAACCTCATCTCATATCCACTGCCTTTCTTTTCCGTCTTAGGGTCGTCTTAGGGGGGGCAGAGGGGCAATTGCCCCCCCTGCCGTGAGACTGGGGGGCGCCGCCCCATGAAATTTGAGGAGGCCCCCAGGACGAAAAGGAGGCCCCCAGGACGAAAACGAAACCCCAGGACGAAAAGGAGGCCCTCAGGACGAAAAAGAGGCCCCCAGGACGAAAAGAAGGTGCCTCAGGACGAAAAGTAGGCCCCATGACGAAAAGGAGGCCCCCAGGATTAAAAGGAGGCCCCCCAGGACGAAAACGAAACCCCCAGGACGAAAAGGAGGCCCTCAGGACGAAAAAGAGGCCCTCCAGGATGAAAAGGAGGCCCCCAAGACGAAAAAGAGATTATACAAATTAGGGGCCTCCAGGAGGAGGTGCCTAATTTGTAAAAAGAAGTCACCTAGGAGAGGGTAGGAGGCCCCAGAAATAAAGCGAGTGTCAAATATTGACACAGAGGCCCCAGGACGAAAAGGCCACCAGGACGAAAAGGCCACCAGGACGAAAAGGCCACCAGGACGAAAAGGCCACCAGGACGAAAAGGCCACCAGGACGAAAAGGAGGTCCCCATGATGAAAATGAGGCCCCCAGGACGAAAAGGATGCCCTCTAGGACGAAAAGGAGGCCCTCCAGGACGAAAAGGGGGCCCTCCAGGACGAAAAGGAGGCCCTCCAATAGGAAAACAATAGGAGGCCCTAACACAATGGAGGCCCCATTTCGGGGAGCAGGAGGCCCCCTTTCGATCTCGCCCCACCTGGAAGAATTTCGTGGCGACGTCACTGCCTGGAGGGCCTCCTTTCCATCCTGGGGGCCTGCCTTTCGTCCTGGAGGGCCTCCATTTCGTCCTGGAGGGCATCCTTTTCGTCCTGGAGGTCCTCCTTTCCATTCTGGGGGCCTCCTTTCCATCCTGGGGGCCTCCTCAAATTTCAGGGGCGCCGCCCCCTCCCCCAATCTCACGGCAGGGGGAAATTGCCCCCGCTGCCCCCCCCCGGTGGCGACGCCCCTGAGCCCACGTTGCTTGGAAGCGCTTTGATCACCATGCCACGAATCTTCCATAGGGCATACAAAATATTTTTAGGTCGATTTTGTCATGCAGTCACAGGTGTGATGTTAAATTTCACGAAGTTTTGGGGACACATGGCCCATATCTCTGCCGTGGTGCCGTCCATGCCGACCAGACGGCTTAACTTTGTTATATTTATTACAAGATACACCGGCCTATATACACAGCCCGTTTCTGTGTATGTCGGTCACTTCGTATCACTCTGCTAAAACAGCAATGTTAATCTATGATATATTTTCAAGGACTTCCGGGTGGGCCTGTAAACCACCTTCAGCATCACAGGGCGCGATTTGTATTACGATACCGTGTGCAGATCATACAGCCGGAAGTTCACGATTGCGTGTAGGACAACTACCGCCGAAGCAATGTCTGCGTTTCCCCATCTGGCAGGTATAGTCACATATATATACGCATTGGCGGCACCGGCATTGCTGCCGTCCTACGCTAGGTCAGGTCACGCTGCCGCGCGACGGTAGGTCAGGTCACTCCACCACTCGGCCGCACGCTCCGACAACAGTTGTGAGAGTTTGACACTGGCCGTCACCACCAGAACCGATGACGAGGCAGATCCCAATATTTGCTGAGCTTCACATTGCCCTTAGGGACGGTGCATTGAAGGAGTAGACCTAACATCCTTCACATACTTTCCAGCCATTCTACAATGGAATGTCTCAGGTAATATGCACGAATAGTACCCACCAATCGAATGACTGAGACACATTACACCTCACGCACACCGCAGTGGCGTCGCCCGTGCAAGCAGACAGAAGCACCGGTGACCTAATACTGCAGTTAAACGTGTCAGCAGACAACCGGACGATTGCGCCACGCGCTGTAACTGGCGTATTCGCGTGCTCTCTTCCTTCTCCACTTGAGACGAAGGCAAATGTTTGCTGTCGGTCAGTGTTGTTGGACAGATGGTCGGCGCCGCCGCCGCCGACACGGTCGTTATCGGCGCTGCCGACTGCGCTATCTTACTCCGCTGACGATTATGGAACTGTTACAGCACTCGGGCCGATGGCTGCCCACACCAGCGAGATACTGTGGAGCGGACATGGCGTGACGGGACAGCACAGCAAGGAGCCGACATGTAGCAAAGGCGGGCAAAAAACACAAGCTTCGCCCGCGGGGGAGCTGAAGGCAGGACGCTGGAGATTGGCTCTTTTCCCTGTTAATAAGCGTTCAAATGGTGGATGGCCCACAGATCGGAAAAACAGCGCGAAGTCCGCCATTAGGAAAAAGCTTCTATACCTACCATGCCTCCAAAATGATGGTACCTTTTATCTGGGCCGTTCAACGATTAATGCACTGAGAGGCTCGAGAGTAATGTGCTGTCACAAGCAGATAGGAGAATAGGTGCTCAATCCAGCCGGCCCAGTCAGAGACGAACTCAAGCAGTGTCCTGGTGATTCCGGAATTGTTTAATGGTGTTAGGGGAGGACAAGACACCAGCTTTGACCACATAGTCTGTTCCTATTGGTCTGCAGAAGCTACTGCTTTTCTGATTGAAAACAGTAGTGGCAGGTGAGAACCTGCCTGTTACCAAAATAATGTGTCTAGAAATTATCTTATTTATTATGCAAAATAATTGCAAAGTTAGTAGACGGTTTAATTGGATATTCTTATCCCCATGATGAAAATTGACATTCATACCTTCATATATTATTAATAAATGCATAATATCTTGCCTTCTTGCTTTACATAAATTGTGTCCTTCATTCTGGCTGACGTCGATGAAAACGCTTTGATTACGCAAGCAAACGTCCGATCAGAATTCGGTATAGCGCATATGAACCTCAAGTACCGACTGAAGTATGTTTGCGCCAGTCAACAGTGACATGATTAACTTTCAGTCATCTCTAAAGGCAGAAATATGTGACAAACACACTCAAAATGAAAACAAACAGAAGATAGCCACAAAGCGCTGAGATAATCAATGGCTTCCGTCCAACAGATGTCTGTTGTCATTGTGTTCCGCTCTAACTTCGGCCAACAGATGTCTGTCGTGTTATTGTGTGCCGCGCCAGCTTCGGTCAGCAGATGCCTGCTGTGTTATTGTGTGCCGCGCCAGCTTCGGTCAGCAGATGCCTGCTGTGGTATTGTGTGCCGCGCCAGCTTCGGTCAGCAGATGCCTGCTGTGTTATTGTGTGCCGCGCCAGCTTCGGTCAGCAGATGCCTGCTGTGTTTGTGTGCCGCGCCAGCTTCGGTCAGCAGATGCCTGCTGTGTTATTGTGTGCCGCGCCAGCTTCGGTCAGCAGATGCCTGCTGTGTTATTGCGTGCCGCGCCAGCTTCGGTCAGCAGATGCCTGTCGTGTCATTGTGTGCCGCGCCAGCTTCGGTCAGCAGATGCCTGCTGTGTTATTGTGTGCCTCGCCAGCTTCGGTCAGCAGATGCCTGCTGTGTTATTGTGTGCCGCGCCAGCTTCGGTCAGCAGATGCATGTCGTGTCATTGTGTGCCGCGCCAGCTTCGGTCAGCAGATGCCTGCTGTGTTATTGTGTGCCGCGCCAGCTTCGGTCAGCAGATGCATGTCGTGTCATTGTGTGCCGCGCCAGCTTCGGTCAGCAGATGCCTGCTGTGTTATTGTGTGCCGCGCCAGCTTCGATCAGCAGATGCATGTCGTGTCATTGTGTGCCGCGCCAGCTTCGGTCAGCAGATGCCTGCTGTGTTATTGTGTGCCGCGCCAGCTTCGATCAGCAGATGCCTGCTGTGTTATTGTGTGCCGCGCCAGCTTCGGTCAGCAGATGCCTGCTGTGTTATTGTGTGCCGCGCCAGCTTCGGTCAGCAGATGCCTGCTGTGTTATTGTGTGCCGCGCCAGCTTCGGTCAGCAGATGCCTGTTGTGTTATTGTGTGCCGCGCCAGCTTCGGTCAGCAGATGCCTGCTGTGTTATTGTGTGCCGCGCCAGCTTCGGTCAGCAGATGCCTGTCGTGTCATTGTGTGCCGCGCCAGCTTCGCGGCGCCTGTCGGGTTTGTGAACATGTGGGTAGTTGACTCGTTGACCACCCTGATTCCGTCTGATCCGAACAGACAGGCAATGCTGAGTTCTGGCTGACACCACGGCGCGCCGAGCAGCTCACACTTCTCCAGAGGGTGATCGGCTGAGTATCCACTAGTCAAACAGTTGACATGAAACTTATTAGTCAGGTGCTGTCAACATACTATATTGCGATGTGGTGACAGCTATCATTTTTCTGCAATTGCACTTTTGTAAAAGTGACGAGAGTTCAACCCACCCCTTTCAATACAGCTGCTGGATGTGTATGAACGCTAAAGGGCACTCTCCATATTTAGGCCAACCCCACCAACTTTTCGCAACCTTCTCGAATTTCAGGAACTTCGCTTTTAAAGGTATCTATGCATTTGTTCATTCATGTATATATATATACATATATGAATGTGTGTGTGCGTGTAAACAAATATGCTGTTTTCCTATTTCAAGGACATTCCGCTTCTGGCAAGGGACCTAGGTATTTCTCATAATTAGATAGAGAGTCCAGTTCTCTCTAGCTCCATCTCTCTAGCTCTCTAGCTCCAGTTCTCTCATAGGGCGCTCTTCATCCTCCATGGCTTTCTCCAGCCTTTAGGGGCCCTGTTGATCTTCTAGGAGTCTTTCAAGACCCAAGGGTGTTCCAGTCTTCTCTAGCCATCCGAAATCCTATTTATGTTTCAGCACACTCAGGGCCGTCCTTAGTATTTATGCCGCAGCTCTTAGGTGAACTTTCCAGCCGAACGGGCCGATTTCCAGCTGGCGTGGACATTCCATCTCTCAGGTGAGCCCTCTCTTGTTTTCATGACCTTTGTCAGCCCGCAAGGTGGAAGCCTTCATGCATCAGGGACCCTCGCCACACTATCTGTCATATGCATCTTAAGTTGTCTTGGCTACATATCTGCGCCAACACGTTCAGGGGTGCCTACGGGCTCTTGCAGGTGATCGCCTGGAGGCCTGGCCTCATACTCGTTAAGGGTAGGGGCGGCTGTCCCCTTCGGCCACGACCCTCCACCTCCCTGTCTTCGCCAGTGATCACGAATGACAACAACGAGGCGCTGGGACGTTAAGCTGGGACGGATTGGCGGTATCTCAACGCATACGGATCCAATATCGCATTACGTCAGTGTCGGAAGACGCTGACCAGAAGCAAAGTATCTTATCGCAAAGCAAAACAGGGGAGACCGCATTCGAGGAAAGAGCAGCGCAGTTTTTAACCTTACATATTATCTCCACAAATAATCACAAATGTATTGCCAAATAATTGTCAGAAGTCACGTAAAAATGCGTCAAAGAGTGGGCATGTACTTAATTCTCAGTAATGTGGGATGTCTCGCCCCCCGATTTCCATGACGATGTTAATGATGCTTCTGTTCGCGAAGGTGCTCCAAATGCATGCAGCACGTGCGCCTACGTCACACAAAGTTGAGGTTGAACGCCGGCATACGTTGATTAGAAACTATGAGCACACATGATTATAATATTAAGTGTCGATCATCAAAATTATTCCCACAACAATGCTATTTCAAGTACTGCATCGCCGCCCACCCCATAAGACCGCACTAAGGACTTCAAAAACTGCACTAGGGTTGATGAACGGAGCCAGGAGGTTTCCGAGCCCCAGCTCGAAGACCCGATGATCCCTTATAACTTTTGCGATTTCTAACTGCGCTCAGTCTAGGCCTTTACGGCAATAATAAGATACATGTAGGGGAGACCGGGTGTAGTTGATACACGGGATGATTAAACAAACAGCGTTTACTCCAAAAGTATGAAACCTGTTTCCATGATTATCACGCATGTTGCTACTGGCACCCTCTTGTTGCGGCAAAAACAAGCGCAAGTCCTTTCGACCCGCGGTTGTGGAGTGGTCAGGAAGTTGCAATTTGTTAGAGATGGTGAGATTTCAATATCTCAGCCTAACCATTAATTTCGATTTTTTTTCGCCTCCTTCCCAACTTTTTAGGTGTATTTTATCATTACCATGTTGTCTTATATTTTTAGTGGTGATACGCTTTTATCGTTTGCTGGCAAACTGTGCTCGCAATATTCCATAACAAGTTGCAGCCTACACCAGAAAACCTGCTGTGTAAATTGATATAGCCTGCATGAACTTGGCCTGTATTAGCATCAACCTATATGAACGTTTATGGACTGCTAATGAAATGAAATAACCACACAAATGCCTATTTATATTCAGGTATTTGTTAAAACTGATTCACGGTTGTCTTACTCTTAATTTATGCGGACATTTTCCTCCAGACCAAATCCCGGAACGAAGGAAAAGGTACAAATAGGGAATGAACGATTGAACCTTACATAAGTGACAAACAACGAGATATCACCAGTCAGGACTCAGGCCATTCTTATTACCGTAAGCGTAAAATATGGACCTTTTAGAAAGCGTAAACACATGCCACATATAGATGATCAATTTTATTTCACTCACATTTATCAACCCCCATTGTCAAAACAGCTTATCCCTATAGAGGGGTAAGTAGATGAATCGATAATTATGCGATGATTTTCTCTCTGCCAGGAAGCCCAGAGGATGCAGCGAAAAATATGCATCAGATATGATGCTAGGTGTAGGCTTCGCGTAGGTGTAGTTATCTCCTCGCTGCTTTTCCATAATGATGAGTTATTTTGTGTTTTCCAAAATGTTATCAACTAAACCGGTCTCCCCTAATTAACATCCATCAATCGGAATTGGGAAAGTATGTCTAATTCAACAACTAGTTAGACCACTACAAGCCTAAAGTCGAGTGACTATTACTAAATGAAAGGGACCGAACGAGTTCCCATAATCTCTTATCTGCTTTTGTTAAAAGGGCATGGCATGCTATCAGGGGCAGATTAGACAGTTGAGTTCAATGCACCTCCAAAATTGCACTTCCCCTTCAACTGCTTTGTTCATTTTCTTGTTTGTTTGTAATCTTCGATCTCGACTTGCTCAAAAAGTATTTGCTGAATCACACATGTGACACCATGTTCAGACTTAAGATATGACGTTTCTTCGGTATGCAGATTTGGATTTTCGGAAAAAATCAGTCATAAAACTTGGATAAAAAATTTAAAATACCTTCGCTTCCCCAACTGAATTCCTACGAAGGCTAAACAAGTATGATGTGACGTTTTCCGTTTGGAGTTATAACTTTACGGTGCTGACAACATGAAAGTCATAGACCAATTTAGAAAGCAAAAGCAAAATTAACCCAATCGGGGATTGCATATCCAAGCCAATTTCATATTTCAAAACACATGAATTGCACCAGTTGCACCAGTTGAACACATACTTGATTGCACCAGTTGATAAAATGAACTACCAAAACATTGGCCATTAAGTACACAAGAACATTGCATTTGGTACTTGTCGAGGTATCCAAAATTTCCAAAACAAAACTCTTGTCATGACTTCCGAGATCTTTCAAAATTAATATTTTGCTAATATTATGCATTATATATATATATATATATATATATATTACATGTTCCTAATTTGGAATATTTTATTATAAATATCTCGCCTAGACTAGTCTTCAGAAAAGCTAAGGAATTTCTCCTAATTTATGCCATAATTCCTGCTCTGTGAAGTAAACGAACGTCAGTTTGTTTGCGACACTGCGACAGGGTTGGAGAACTGCGACCACACGTGTGACTCTTCACATGTTTTCCCGCGACATCTGGCGCTACGGACAGCTGTAAGCTGAGAGGGCACTGCCAGCATCTCTCTGCAGTCAGCCAACTAGTACTATAGCGCCTGCCACATGCTACGCCGTAGTATCTGCATCTGCAGCCCTGGCACCGGCACTGCCAGCATCTCTTTGCAGCCGACCAGCTAGTACGGTGGCGCCCGTCACATGCTACGTGATAGTATTTGCAACCCGTCGGGCCCCACCCAGAACCCTGAAATTAACCCCAGAACACTCCTGCTGCCAATAATAGCTCAGTGACCCTCGGAGGCGCCACAGACATTGGAAATATGGGCATGGTCCTTTGGTTCAATTATTTCCATGCAGCGCCCATAGGAGCAATGTGAAGCTTCCCGACGTCCCGTCCCCGGTCCCGTCCCTTTCTGGCAGCGTCCATGGGCCGGTCGTGGCTGCCGTTGTAAACATATCACACAGACCTTCACGCAAAAACAAGCATGTAAGTGATCACTGGCAGTGACGACCGCAGTGTCACTACGTAGTAACGATCGTAATGTCACTACGCAGTGACGACCAAAATGTTACTACATGGTGACGACCAAAATGTTACTACTTAGTGACGACCGAAATGTCACTACGTAGTGACAACCTAAATGTTACTATATAGTCGTAACCGAAATGTTACTACGTAGTGGCGACCGAAATGTTGCTGCGTGGTGACGATCGTAAGGTCACTACGTAGTGACAACCATAATGCTACTAGTTAGTGGCGATCGTAATGCTACTACGATCCGTAGTGTCACTACGTAAGACGATTCTTAGTGCCGCTCCGTAATGATGCTTATAATGTCACTGCGTAAGACGGTCGGTAGTGTCGGTGGTGCAGCAGAACGTAGTCATGTCGTCCCATTCGGTGCGCGGGGGTCAACGAACCGAGGGAGGTGTCCCTGTTCACCATAGGAGAACTCTGGATCTGAGTAAGCCACTTAATGTTTGGGAGGAGACCGCTGAGCAACAATGGATGCATCATTTGCAAGCAGGTAGGTATGTCCTGGTTTAGACTTAGCCAGCGATCACCGAATTAGTCTGTGAACAGGGAATTTCGATCGAATTAAGTCGGACATTTTGCCTACAAATGTGATGCTCTATCCCCCTGTTTAATGCGAACATGCACTTTTTAAAAGGCACAAGTGAACAGCGGTGCACTTCGTCATTTTAAGCATGACCGATAGCGTGCAATGATTTGGCTTCTAGCCCTGTGCATTGATCATTGATATTGCATAAGCAAGCTACTTGTCAGAAGCCCCAAACACATTGCCCAACACCCGAAAGTGCAGTGGATCTCCTAGCTTCGAGACGTTCCGTCGTGCCACCGTGCCATTACAGCAGAGACGTTCCACCGTGCCACCGTGCCATTAGAGCAGAGACGTTCCGCCGTGCCACCGTGCCATTACAGCAGAGACGTTCCACCGTGCCACCGTGCCATTAGAGCAGAGACGTTCCGCCGTGCCACCGTGCCATTACAGCAGAGACGTTCCACCGTGCCACCGTGCCATTAGAGCAGAGACGTTCCGCCGTGCCACCGTGCCATTACAGCAGAGACGTTCCACCGTGCCACCGTGCCATTACAGCAGAGACGTTCCGCCGTGCCACCGTGCCATTACAGCAGAGACGTTCCGCCGTGCCACCGTGCCATTACAGCAGAGACGTTCCACCGTGCCACCGTGCCATTACAGCAGAGACGTTCCGCCGTGCCACCGTGCCATTACAGCAGAGACGTTCCACCGTGCCACCGTGCCATTACAGCAGAGACGTTCCGCCGTGCCACCGTGCCATTACAGCAGAGACGTTCCACCGTGCCACCGTGCCATTACAGCAGAGACGTTCCGCCGTGCCACCGTGCCATTAGAGCAGAGACGTTCCGCCGTGCCACCGTGCCATTACAGCAGAGACGTTCCGCCGTGCCTGATTACAGTGGCAGTATTGGATGCGGATTCGTAAAATCATTGCGAGTCACATTTCCTGTCGCGATTTTTCACACGATATGCAACGGTGGGCTGGGGTAAGGCCGGAGGTAAGCATCTGTTGGGGAGGGGTCACGCTGGCCTGTTGTCTCCTGCGGTATCCAACTTCCTCAGAGGCCGATGACATTGCAAGATTTTAGCTGGGCCAATGGGCTTCTATCATGGCTAAAGAACGTTTCGCATACTGAAGGCAGTCCTTTTTTGCACGACACATTTCTAAAAGTTTGGTTGTTTAGCAGTGTGTCCTCATTAGCCTTACTTCTGCAACATCTGCGCAGATATATAGTTAAATACACAGGGACGTTATTTTATATACTCTAGAGGGGGAAATGCCCCCTCAATCTTGGTTTTGCCTCCCAATAATTTCAACTGTTAACATGGGACCCTATGGAGTGTACCCCCAATCGATTTGGGCTGCCCATTTCCACCATATATTCTCCTCAATGATTTTCAAAAATCATCACCCAGGTATACATATACATTTTTTTTAAGTTTCGCCACCCAAGATCAGGTGACTAGGAGCGCCCCCTCCTCTTACACAACGACCACAAGCACCATACGTTAACACCATACAATAAACAGTAAAGTCGTGACACTCCTAAGAGATGGAGAACAAATACACAAACATACAAAGCACCCAATATTAGAGCAATAAAACTAATAATAAAGAATACTATAAGTAATCATACACACACGAGGCGTATGACTGGCCCTAGATCCATCCCAGCAAGAAGTTAAGGTCTAAACTATAATGTTAGTAGCTGGTTTGTGACCAGATGGTAGGGAGCAATTTGAAATGCATTTTTATACTTTGGCTGGACACGCACGCACGCACGCACGCACGCACGCACGCACGCACGCACACACACACACACACACACACACATATATATGTATATATATACATATACCGAAATTTGCCTTTCTTGCCCAGAACCGAACGTCTCCACCACGGTTCAAGTGGACCATTCTGAGGATCAAATGTAGACATGTAAACATTTCTGATATTTTATTTATAATAATTTTTAAAACCGGGATAACAATATCAGTTGCCAAGTTCGAAATTCCTTCACTTCAGCAGTCTTCTAACGTTATCAATGGCTTCCCCTCCCCCTACCCCCATCCACCAGTGTTGCACATTTTGCATCAGTAACAGAGCAGCAAGATCAATGATCATCCAGCGGTTTGGACTGATCCCAGAATATGCGTTCACGAAGACGATCATCAGCTGCCGATGCCAACAGATGCTACGAGCTGAACAAAGTCAGGGCGGAAAACACTGCGTCATCGCTGAACAATGAACATAGCATTTCATGATACATACCGTATTTCAATTACCTTCCAACACCCGCCCTGCTAATAATATCGACCACGGTAATGTCGCTCGACGCGTTACGTCTGAAAGGCATTGTAGCCATGTTCTCAGCGTGAAGCTATGTAGGGGATAAGCACATACAGAACACACATTTTATATTCAGAACACGTCGTGAACGACACCGCAAAACCCAAAATAGACAGACCATCAAAAGCTCCAGGCATAATGTGCCGACGGAAACGAGTTCGCACAAACCACAATGACACGTATCCGTGCTGAGCTAAACGCCGAGACTTGTTTATGGTGAGACTTGATAAGCGGCGGCATTAGGCCGGCGAGCAGCCAGGCGGCGCGTCTGGCAGTTCACAGTGTCCACACAGTGTATCTGTCTGGCGCCAACTGCTGGCCACACTCATCGCAGCTGTACAGGACGGAACGACAGGCTGGATCCTGCCCCTGTGCATGGCCTGACCAAAGGGGCCAAGAGGGCCTGGCCGCTGAGAGGCCTTTGACACCGAAGACACCGAGACTTGGCTGAAGTGATTGCCTTCACAGGCGCCTCGAATGGTTCCGCATACATTTTTACAGTCTATATTAATGACTTACGACTGAAAGAAGTCCTATCTAGGTGACGTGGAAGCTGAAGGATTGTGAGCTCTTTAGAGACCCTCCTTCTGAGAGACCCAATGTGACCCTCCTTTGATGCACATGAGTGCCATCTGCCGACCATGAGGGCCCCATTTGAGGTATGGGAGGACCTTCTGAGATACATAAGAATCCTTCTAAGCATGTGAAGACCCTCGAGGCCCATGGGAGCTCCTTTGAGGCAAGCTACCACTCTGTAAACGGTTTGGATTAGGTTATGGGAGAGCCATGTAAGATATGTGAGGGTCTTCTAAGGTCAAAAATAGTTTACTATGCTTCTCATCTGGTCATCAATGGTGCCGCGACCCCAGTGGTCGGTGGTCCAGATCTTCCGTGTTCCTGACTTGTGTGCCAACTGCCAGGATGAGTAGGGTTTTGTACTTCCACCGAAATTCAACGCCATAAGGGGTATGTTCCAACCAGCCGTAAGGTGTATGTCCCAGCCAGCCATAAGGGGTACGTTCCAGCCAACTATGCGGGGTATATTTCACCCAGCCATAGGGCGTATGCTCCAGCCAGCCATAAGGGGAATGTTCCAGACAGGCATTTTTGGGAGCTGCCAAAAAAGCAGTTCACAACTTCCGTCTAAATGTGTTTTTTATCTGCGGCATGTTGGCCAATATTGCATCTTCGGCCACCAGAACCCAGCAGCAATGGACCAATGGACCCGTTGCACAGCGGACAATCTATGGACAGCGCAGGTGCTGGAAGGATCGTTGCAACTAAGCAAATAATCTTGCAATTGCACTTGCCCTTTTAACACGCGCACTAGAGGGCTTCTCACATGACACATACCGTAGGGGAGGGTGGATTCGGCTCCCATCTAAAAAATATATGCGAAACTACTAAAGCTACAAGCACACAATTTGGAGTACAGATTACGACTGAGCTCACTGCAGTATAAATTTCATGATCCTAGATTAATGCCTTCAGTGACAAATGAGGTCAAGTCACTGAGGTCACTGCACCGACGAAATTGTGTGACCTTCGTGACCTTGAACTCTTGGCAGTCGGGTGGCCGGCCGGCGATCGGCTGCCACCCAGTCGGTCGACTTGCAGCTCCGGAGTTCCTACATCTACCGACCGATTTCGACGTTTTTTTCTTTCTGTATAGGGTGCGCTGATCAATGTTTAACAGAGTCCCCATATTTTTTTTTACAATATCGCTGCCAGTTTATGACATATCGCTTAAAACAGGGGGGATTCCGTCCCCATCCCGTGCACGTGTTAGAAGGTAGCAAGAAAAATGGAACGAATAAATTCAATGAACTCTATGATCAGAACAAAAATGTTGCCAGGCTAGCACAACCAGTTATACCATGTGGATTCCTTCTTGTCATGCTTTGCATGGAGTGTTTTGTCAACTCTTTGTGGTTGGCACTTTTGTACACGAAAACATGAGACTTCTACTGCAGCTAAATAGGCAACTTTTTCCCTTCTTTGTCCTCCTTTCATGGAGATGGCAAGCTAACACGGTCTGCTTCATGAAAGCACATCTCTTTCTGCGATCGGAGCTGGCTTACATTGTTGATTTCAACATGGAATGCAATCCAAGTGTTGCGGACACTGTCGGCAAATATGCCCGTTAACTGCCAAGGCATTCCGTCAACATATTTTTCCTGGTGTGCCACGGCGACTCTTTGTTTTAATAACACGCTCACACATAGGTCGTTGGCAGAGGGCGGGGAGGGGAGGTACGCCGTTCCAGCGCGGCTGCACCGAGAGCGTGACGAATGTCGCAGAGCGCGGAGCCGGACGCCGCACGACACGGCCGACTGATGGTAACGACTGACGTTGACGACTGATAATGACGACTGATGGTGACGACTGATGGCAACGACTGACAGTGCCGACTGACAGTGACGACTGACGGTGACGACTGACGGTGACGACTGATGGTGACGACTGATGGTAACGACTGACGTTGACGACTGATAATGACGACTGATGGTGACGACTGATGGCAACGACTGACAGTGCCGACTGACAGTGACGACTGACGGTGACGACTGACGGTGACGACTGATGGTGACGACTGATGGTAACGACTGACGTTGACGACTGATAATGACGACTGATGGTGACGACTGATGGTAACGACTGACGTTGACGACTGATAATGACGACTGATGGTGACGACTGATGGCAACGACTGACAGTGCCGACTGACAGTGACGACTGACGGTGACGACTGACGGTGACGACTGATGGTGACGACTGATGGTAACGACTGACGTTGACGACTGATAATGACGACTGATGGTAACAACTAACGTTGACGACTGATAATGACGACTGATGGTGACGACTGATGGCAACGACTGACAGTGCCGACTGATGGTAACGACTGACGTTGACGACTGATAATGACGACTGATGGTGACGACTGATGGCAACGACTGACAGTGCCGACTGACAGTGACGACTGACGGTGACGACTGACAGTGACGATTGACAGTGACGACTGACGGTGACGACTGACATGGACGACTGACAGTGACGACTGACGGTGACGACTGACAGTGACGACTGACGGCCATCCCGGCGGTCAACAGAGTATCATCACCGTGTGACATCACGCAGTGTATACAAACGCAGCAGGCCGCGCGCGCAGGTCGACCTCCAGCCGACACGGCACGAACAGCCAACCAGCGACACTGACGCCTCCTGAAGTGTGGGGCTCCAGACGAGGAGCTCCAGACGAGAAGCTCCAGACGAGGAGCTCCAGACGCAGCCGGTCACAGGCGGATCGACCTACAGCCGGCACGGGACGAACAGCCAACCAGCGATAATGACGCCTCCTGAAGTGTGGGGCTCCAGTCCATGAACGCATACAGCCTCCTCATTAAGGAACATTTTCTTAGAACCAGGGATGTGAGCAATTCGCTCTCGTGGTTTTCATATTTGCCGATGCATCCTCAATGAGTTCAGTTCCGTGGATTGGTTTATACCGTGATAGCGTTGCTAGCTAAAATAATTAGTGCGCAAGTAAGATAATTGTTCGTGTGCAATTATGGCGGAGATACGATGTCATGAAAACGTCTCGCCGCCGCCTTGTGCATTAACATGACGCCACGTGTATGCTGCCAAATTGCACCGAAAAGACAACCCCAAAGCTATGTCAACATTGGGCATGCAATTCCAGACCATTTGCACACAACATAGTTCTAGTTAAATAGTTATAAGCGACGTGAATCGGTTCGCATCTACCTCTGCCATGTATCAGCGAGGGTAGATCCGTAGTAACGAGTAAACAGCACTTACCTGAAGACATTTGCTCCAGTTGTACAGTCAAGTACCACTGATAAGCTAGAAACACGGCCTCATTTAGTGCTTCCAGTGACAACCAGCGGAATTAACCAGACCGGCGTGGTCGGTCACTCTGTAACTGGGATGTGGGATGCATGCTTAGCCACTAGCATTCAACATACACTATTGATCCATATATGGAAATACTTGTATATATGTTGGTTGGTTGGTTGGTTGGTTGGTTATTGGCTTTACGACACATCGACCATTGAGTCATGTAGCGCCGCCAATCTCTCACGCCGATTGGTCGCGGGCGAAGAGTAGTGACAGGTCAGACCCGAACCCACAACCTTTAGATTGTGAGACAAGCAACTTACCCCTAGACCACTCGTCCCCGTGTATATATATATGCGTGCGCGAGTGTGGAAACGAAACTAAAACTACATGGAAAGGGAGGGACAGACGGGCAGCAGTTGACTTAATATTAGCTTTAATTTCGAAGTATCAATTGCAACCACGATTTTGAGTGGGACGACAAGACGCTCGTTTTGCTCCTTCGCAACCCCACCCTGCGCATGGCGATAGTTGTGCTAGGAACATATAGAGTCCACAACACGTCTGATATAGATGAAAATTACACATCTATGAAAAACGACGAAAAATGTGAATGGTACGCATGAATGGATGGGAATGGGTATGGAATTGGAAATGGGTGCATACAATTGATCGTACCGTCATGTTTCCAGTTCATCAACAATACCATAAGCCTGAAAGATACGGACATCACCGTTAGCTGTATGTTTTACATCATGGACCTCTGCGATGCAAGTGGCATCGGCCGGGGAACGATGCCGACAAAAGACGGCACATGATTCGCGACGTTTACATTTTTCGGCAGCGCGTCGTTTCCGATTAAAAATTCCTAATCTGAATCCACTATCGCGACGACGTGCATGCTATGTGAACACATATTATACCAATCGTGGTAGGCTCCGAGCTAATTGTAACTGGATCGCACGCTCCCCAGAGAGCAGCATGAAACCAGGCTATTTTTGGAGTTGACCTTTTTCATGTCGACCCGTGTCTTATGTATCAGGCCATCATTCTTGGCCATACGCCATGTCACAGGTTCTGTCACTCTGTGTGTTGCCATCACTGTCACTTGGCCGTCAGATTACCACCAGTTACATTAAATAATGACTAAATTGTCTACCAAGTGTATTTTATATGCTTGTGGTTGCATGGCATGGAGTTATCATATAACATTCAAAACATGCCAGTCATTCAAACTATTCCAGGTATGGCGGGTAGCAACATTCCCGCCCAAACATGTCCTTGTGACCTGAGTCAATAGTGGGCTATTCAAATTATAGTATCGGGGGATAAAATGACGTGACAAACATGCTATATTTTTAGGAACTCCGCTGGCCTAGACAGGCATGTGCAAGGAATGCTCACCATTTAACACCAGAGTGGAGAAAAATGTTTTTTTTTTTAATTTTAAACTTCATGTTTTCATTACGTAGGCGTGACATCTAATAGTCTGACCAAGGTGGCTCGTGCTTTGTGTGTGTGTGTATGGGGAGGGGGAATTAAGCAGGCGGCGTCACAAAAGTAGGTTATTGTAGTATTGTGAGATACGAGCCCAGTGCGTGTGCGCTGCCACCTATTGGTACAGTGGGGCACTACTAGGTGGCTGTGCCAACGTGGAGCTGACACTGCCGATCAGCCGACACTCAATTGTGCCCATCAGCCGAGCTGAAGCGGTACGGAACTGTACTGAGGTGGCGCCGGCAGCACCCAATGTCTGGCGACCAGTGACATACGCGCGTTGACCGGGGTCGTACTGTGTATTGATCATGTAGATTATAGAAAACTGAGAGAGTATGCCAGTATGCCAGGAGTGGCATTAGCGATCGCATTGTTGCAGCCGAGAGTGAATGACTGGTTGGTTATTGGTTTTACGACACATCGACCGTTGAGTCATGCAGCGTCGCCAATCTCTCACGCCGATTGGTCGCGGGCGAAGAGTAGTGACAGGTGAGACTTCGACCCGCAACCCTTCGATTGTGGGACGAACAACCTACCCCAGGCCACTCGTCCCCGCAGAGAGTGAATGAACACTACAGTTATTTACCGACCTATCTATCTTCTATAAATATTTTGTTTCCACCCGCCGAATAATTGTCGGGCATTGTGCATCGCTGTAGTGAGTCATGTCGAAACAGCTGAATACTCATCGGATGATCTCGATTTAGTTGACTTGGGTGAACGCTATTGTTGTTTTGGTAGCGGTTTTACGACGCACTGAGCAGCTGAGGACATGTGGCGTCCCTGCCTCTTACCCTGCCAGGAAAGGCGGGCACCGTAGGAAATCAAATCCAGTACCTCTCACATGCCGGATGGCCAGCTTAATCATTGAGTTACCGACGACCCACGCCTTCATTGTGGGGAATGAAGCTCATCGCTACTGTTACGACTCACCATCAGACTTCGCCAATGTCAATGGCTCTTGGCATGCAAAGAGGGAACATTCATCCCTGCCCACCCACCCGTAGCAAGACAAGTGCTTTCCCAGATGGTTGCCAAAGTCTCGGAGGAGCGAACAATCGTCAAACTGTTGCACGCTTGAAGAAGTACCTGCTACCTGTCACGGCGTTCCGGAGCTGATAGCACCCTCACGGCTAATGTTGCACCTGTGTTTCCGATTTCTGTCAACATATAGCAGGAGTGTGCGGAAATTCGCAAACTTGGTCTGTTGTTGTCTTCTGGTTATGGGTTATAAGCACATTAATGTGACCTTCCAAAGATTCTTGCCACACTAACCACCCGCCAGCTCTTCCAACTTCTATGGTTAGAGTGGTGCTGTGACGGAGTTACTTTTTTGTTTGCTATAGGCAGTTCCGGTGCAAACCTAGCGACCATTGATCTGATGTTGAAGTGCGACGTGTGGGAGTCCATGGGTGTGGCCACGGTTTTGAAATCTGAGGGGGAGGGGGGGGGGAGGAGAACAAACCAGGGACGAGGTAAGTTTGGGCAGAGCAGACAGGTAATCCCCCAACCACACACACAAACACAAATTATCGGATTGCATCTGCTTCATTTACAAGATTTGGATTTCAGAGTTACCATCGTTCAAAATGATATTTTGGGGAAAACGTTTCACCAAAATTACCAAGTTTCACCCCTTATCAACACCTAGCTTTATGTCGTATGTGCCGGTCCCCCCCCCCCCCGCCCCACCCAAAAAAAAATTTGACGATGGCTTTGTTGTAGTAAGTATGCTGACTTACACTAACCTTTCTCATACTTCCCTGTTTTACAGAGATATATTTCGATGCAATGACAACCAGGGGCGGATAAAGGATTTGGCACTGGGGGCATATACTCCCTAGATGGAAGGTGGCGTCCCACGGCCGGGAAAGGTGTCCTTCTGAGAAGGTTCGAGTGTAACCCCTCACATTTTTCAGCCACATGAGCCCCTGTGAGTGAAAAAGGCTCCCCATTGGAAGGAAAGGCGCCCCTCCGTAAATAATCGAGTGCACCCCCGCCGCAAATGTGCCCCTCAAAAGAAATGGTGCCTTTCAGACAAATGCCTCCCCACCATGACAATTCTTGAATCCATCCCTGATTCAACATTGCTCTCTCGCAATCATGAACTCAGGCCGGTTATAAAACCGTACGCATTCACGTGTGGCTTCTCTTGCAAAGTTGACAGACTCCGTGGAACCGTTAGGAGTTTAGTGGACAATTTGAAAATGATCCTAAATTTAATATGTCCAGGGTGTAAATTAACATCAGTAATGAAAACATCGTCCGAGCAGGTTATGACGAATTTCGTGGGGAGCTCCTAGTCATATGGGATATGAGTGCCTGCTATTACAACGGCTGTAAACAAAAAAGGATATGCTGCCCGTATTCTTATTACAATCAGTCATTGCACACTCATCGGACTTTCCACACCTTCGAAATTATTTGGCTATCTCAACTTTCTTATAGCGTACGGTCAGCCACGTGAAATGACACCCACACACTGCAAATTGAAGCCTTGGCGACGAACGCGATGGCTTCGAAAAAAAATTGAAACTAATCTTTGATCTTGGCGTTTGACCTGACATGCCCCGGTTTTAAATGTCACTCGATGGAGGACCACGGGCTATCTCTTGATACCAAATATGGGTAGTTATGGAAGATGGCGAGGAAACGTGGGTCTACCAAAGAAATCAGCTTGACCTAGAAAATGAACTTGATTTCTGAACAGTTTGCTAGAGTACCCTACCGCACGTCAAATGACATCTACTTAATCAAAATTGAAGCCATAGTGACGTGGCGCGAGGACTTCGAATGATTTATGCCCACCTTGGTCTTGTTGTTTCACATTGGCATGTCCTAGCTTCAAATGTTAATCGACGTTTACCACGGGCTATTGCTTGATATCAGATATGGGTAGAATAAGGCCCAGAAAAATGCGAGGCGACCGACGACATCGGCCTGACCTCTGACCTTTCAAATTAGTTCGATTTCTTAACTTGATAGTACAGCACAAGTCATGTCGAATGACACCTACTTGGTGCAAATTGAACCCATGTTGACGAATCGTGAAGTCTTCGAAAACACAATCGAACGTAATACCAACACACTGGCGGTAAAATCAAAGGAGCGATTCAGCCTAGTCTGGTTTGGCAGGTTCTCGTTCACATAATATGAGAGATGACAGCATCCACATCTGCCACAATAGCACCATCCTCTACCCACATACGCCCCACACCCCGCCGACGACAGGGACCCCTTAGATTCGCTATCTCTGATTGGGAATTTATTCGTATGGGCCAGACAAAAGGCAGAATAATAACCGCCGAGATGATCCTGCTAACAAAAAGCAATAACAATCGAGGTGAGGTAGATGTGAGACAATTGACCATAACTTAAGAAATACTCACTCAGCATTGCGGATGGTGAAAATGAGACGCGGAAGACGAAATTGTCATTGACGCGCATGTCTGCCCATTAATGACACCGTGTCAAAACATCATGGCACCACCTCTATGGTGAAACGCAGTGGACTACTTATTTTGCCGAAGGTGAGATTGGAAACCCAGACCTATCGCACTGAAACACGCGACGGAAACCGGTGGCGGCCGGACGGCGCCGACTCCAACGGCCACTTCTGCAGGCTGTTGCAAACACCAACGAGTGGATATTCGAGACCAGCTGAAGTGGTCGGAGCGTGCCTGGTCGCATCAGTATACTATCGACAAGGCGCATCACGTCAGCTGCCTCTAGTTCATCATTCGGGGTCAACGGGCTTCCGCCCGCCCCCCGCCCGCTGCCTCACAGCCGGGTAGACAATACTATGCGTTGTATAGTCGGAGAACAAACAGGGGCAAAGTTATACTCGGCTGAGGACGGGCCCCTGCCTTGAGGTCACCCCCAGCTAACCTCGCACCCTCTTAGTGCGAGTTGACAGCCTGAAGGTGTGTCATGAAGGACACCTATCTCTCGATTATAGTCAGCACTGAGCCATCACTAAGTGCTTACTTATAGGCTTCACTAGCAAGAGGAGGAAGCTTCCGAGTAGTGATAGATTACCCCGTAGATGGAGACGGCCGCTATCACAAACGCTTAACACTCGCCCTGGAGGGCCTCTGAAACTTACGCGCACTGGAGGGGGGGGGGGGGGGCACATTCCGGCCCCTAAGATCTCGGCTCCCATTAAGGCTAGAGCAACGAAATTTACAGGGTGGATGGGCACGATAGTTAACTCTATTGTGTGCAAATCTCGTGACCTTAGGTCAATATCTTCAAGGTCAGATGAGGTCAAAATAGAACAATTTTCTGGTTTTGCGTGGCTTGGCTTGCCATTGTTATGGATCGCTGTGATGGTATGTAAATGCTCCAGAATTTCCATTAATGATGTTTTGGACGTTACTAATGATGCAATGCATATGCCAGATCCGCCATTTGACCTCAGGTCACCTATATAGGAAAACTTTATCAGGTCATTACCTGTTCCAGTTACCGGAACCGGGCTGCCCACCTGACTGCTCCTTTGGGCGGGTCGAACAATCGGATTCGCAAAGAAAGAAGTGAAATACATGAATAAAGTACAGAAACGCTGAGGCACACAATGACAAACAGTAGATTTCCGGATGTGTAGGGAGTAACATGCAAAGTGACATCCATCGCATGACAGTCATTTCCATTTGTGACAACATTCCAGTTGACCAAGTTTTGTTCCATTAGCCTGTCATGATGACTTCGGCGACCTAACATGACTTTTAAATTATATAGCATAACACTATACATCAAACAAGTCCCTAGTGTTGTCAAGAACACTTCCCTTTTGCCAATATACGGGAAGCGCATCAGCCCCGATTTCGGTGGTCTGGCGCTGCGATTTAAAAAAAAACTGTAACGGCCCATAACGTAAAAAACGTGTCGGCAGATTTTCATTTTTCTTGCTTTAAGCAATGCGCTGGTCATTTCTAAACAGGTACGGGAAAAAATGGCGTATATTGGCCGGTACAATATGGAGTTGTGTACGAAAAATCGGAGGCGTGGGCGGATTTCACCCTCCACCCCTCCAGGGCGTGTGTTAACCTGTCATGAACTTGACCTGACTTGACCTCGGTGACCTGACATGACTTTGAAACAATGTAGCATAACAATACACATCAAACAAGTCGCTAGTGTTGCCAAGAACACTTCCTTTTTGTCAATATACGGGAAGCGCATCAACGCCGATATTTGTGGTCTGGCGCTGATAAAATGTTTTGACTTTACCGACCACTAACTCGAAATATTTTCTGTTGATTTTGTTTTTCTTTCTTTAACCAACGTGCCGTTCATTTCTAAGCAGGTACACAAACAATGGCGTATATCTGCCGGTAAAATAGGGAGGTATCTACGAAAAACCTGAGGGGTGGGCGGATTTCGCCCCCCCTCAAGGGCGCGTGTTAACATCGGTACAAAAATAAACAGGTAAAGATTATACAGGTCATAAAACGTGAAAAAAATACCTATAATAAAATTGGAACCAGCATGAACGTCGCCACAGACTTCCGACTGGTGGAGGGCGACCAGTTTCTTTGGTCGATTTTTTTTCTACGCAACGTCATAGGCGTATAAATGTTAAGTTCGCGAACATTTGGCAGTACGTTCCACCATACCTTGTTGTGGCGATGCCAAAGAGGACGAAGCTCGATGTTGCATCGAACTTGATGAATTTGAGCAGTATTCGCGAACAGAGCTTAGAGACAGTCCGCGCTACCAATGTTCATATTGGTGAATTAAATGAAACATTGGATAGCCTGACCAGAAGACTGCCATGTTAAAATCAAGGGCTAGGAGCTAGGGAGACGCAGTCTCTTTCTACTTGAAGGAACGGGACTGTCTCCTGACTGCCAGACTCCAAACGGACTGTTCCTTCTGAAATTGTGATTTGACACTGCGTAGTTTGTGAGGTTCAAGTACACCACCAAATGAAAAATGTGCATCAAAACCTTCAAGGTGCATTTCCAGCTTCTTTCGTAAACAATACATTATGCTACGCTTGAAAATAATATTCCAACGAATTTACGTAGCTGAAAAACAGGGGGTAAGAAGATTGAAGATTATTTCATTGGATTTTCAACAGGCCGATTTCCACCAGTAGCTTTGGCGATTTGCAGAATGCATACATCATCGTCTGCTCAATAAAAGCATTGAAGCAAAAATGTGTTGAGGCATTGCCGCTGTGGTGTGTATTCACGATGTTTCATACTCTATGAAAGCACTCGTCCCTCTCAATCAATCTCAAAGTTGGACCTATGTTCACAGAATATTGTTTTGACCTTGCAGTATTGTCATCTACGGGGTACCGAATAATACCTTCCGAAATGCATTAATTGGATGCACATTAGCGCCGAATAATTCCACACCGAGCAAGAAAGCAGCACATCCCAGCATACCATCTTCAATGTTACCATTTCACCTCGGGTCAACTAAAACCTTAACATTACACACGACGGGAAAATCACGGGGTACCAAAAAACATCTTCCTAAATGCCTATCTGATGGATATTAGCGTCGAATGATCGCCTGCCGAGCAAGAAAGCAGTACACCCGAGCATGTGAACTTGATGGTCAACGTTTGACCTCAGGTCAGGTTTGATGAAATTCATAAATTGAAAGTGGTCCACTGGGGTACCGCATGTGGGCCAAACGAAACATTCAATGTAAACTATCTCAACACTGAGGCCTGCACTATCAATACAAGAAGTGACACACTGGTGACCTGACCTCTATCCATAACGCATTTCATCAGGTAGCACTAGGATCCCATTCATCAACGCATTCAGAAACACATTCACCAATATCCTCCAATTCGTCTCGGAATTTGACACAATATTCACGGGTATACACGTACATGCATCACAAAACGATTACTGGCTACGACGAACCTTCTTACATACAGAGACCAAATAGTCAGCGAGGTCAAATCCGGGGTGCCGAATAACTTGGCAGATAATTAACTTATTTGAATGATTCAAACGCTTGTGCCACCGTTATCAACGTGGCATACAGCACACCTAGTCTACTGGGCACTCGAGGTCAAATGGTGACCTCGAATGCGACATACTTGGATGTGTTGTTTTCTTGCCTGATGGAAGGTTATTTGGCACCAATGTCCGTCCGATGAATGTATTTAGGTAAGTATTATTCTGCACCTCGTAGATGAAATCGGTGCAAGAACAAACAATATTTTGTACATATACGTCAAACTTTTATACATATACGTCAAACTTTTGTAGATCAACCGCTTCAATGTGCCGTATCCATGAGCTACACCCAATGTCCGGGTGTTATTTTGTGGTGCCAAGTAAAATATTGCGGACAATTTCGGGTATACAAGAATTTGGCATATTCGCTATTTTTCTTTTTTTGCGAACGGTAATGATGGATGACCATGACGGACCATTTTGATCGAAGTGCTCTATGCACGTGCTATGTAGACCATTACCTGCAAAACTTAGGCATATCTAAGATGTCGCCATGATTTATTTCGGTTCCCTGTAAATAGAGATAGTGCATGAACAAGACCAATTTTGGTGACCTGAGGTCAAGGTATGACATTGAAGGTCATGCAATTTGATGTGGTGCATATTTGATGGACAGCGGACATCTAGGCATTGGAATCATTGGTCTAAGTGAAATACTTTGAATTTAATGCGGTGCCCCGTTTCTGATCCGAATGACCTTTCTTGACCTCTGAAGATCGAGCTGCTCGTCCTACTGAATAGTAATTGCTGACTTACTTTTGCAAGCGACAAATATCATATCCTGAAAAAATAGCGGAATCGGAGAGTATGCGAATAGGATGCTGAATGCGAATGCGAATGCGTTGCTAATATCATGGACATCCTCCATCTTTGTAAGAGGCCTCCTCCCACACCCATGGTAACTGTAAATGCAGATAGAGAAATACAATATCCAGGAGCTGCGTCCGTATTGGCTCATGATACCAATGCAAAGTATCGTCGTGGGTGCAAGAGGAGCGATGGCAAGAGGCGGACTCCACCGCTCAGGCACCAGATCAAGCATGCCATGGTCAGCAGAGAAAGAAGGCATCGCGGTTATGGTTAGTTATAGGTTGCGTGGACGGCGATCCGAGTCATCTATAGTGAGCTTAAAGCTCGCCATAATTCCTTAATTTTTTCACAATTAACTTGTCAAGGGCGCCATAATCCCTAGCCATCCTTTGTGTGCGACATTACACACAATTCATCCAGGACGGTTTCTCACTGCATCGTGAAAAGCGTGTCTACACTTAAAAGCGATACCTTCCTTAGTGAAGATGACACGCTGTAAACCCTGAGAGGGCATTGCCTATTTACTGAGGAAACATTCAACTCATTGGCATACACATAGATGGTGACAGATAGACATAACAAATACCTGCTTAACAGGGTTGTGCATAAGCATATCTTGACGTGTACTGGGAGAGCATGGCCGTCTTTTGAGCAAGCTTTAGTTACTCGTGTGTTGCTTATATATGATGTCGCATCTTCCAGCTAGTCCCATTTGTCTTTTCTTTCTGTCCAACTTCTTCCGTACATGTCCTATCGTGACTCAAGTCTAACAAAATGCAAAACTTTTTAATCGAAGTCATGAAGTCACGAAGCCATATGTGCGCATGGACTTGTCGCGGGTTTCGGAATTAGGGAACGAAAGCGTCGCTGGTATCTTGGGTACTTTTGAGGAGGCAAGCGCCCCTCACTGTTGGCTTTCCCGAAAATATTTCAAACTTTGAACATGGAACCCCATAGATTATGCCCCAATCCATTTGGGTCCGTCCGTTTCTTTCATGTATTGTGCCCACTCCAAATAATATGATTTTCACAAATCAATACCCCGAGCCGAGATGGTTTTAAATCGATGTTTCATGCAACGCCGTAAGAGTATGTTCAAATTCGTGAAGTTTGCGAGCAGAAGTCGCCTAGCCGTTCCTCGCTGTGATGACGTCCATTTACGTGCACCATTAAAAACGAATGTTTCCTCTGCATGGTCAAATTATGTTGCTTTTAACATATTTATTTCAGGTGTTGGTCAAGTTACTTCTCAAATATTGGCACGCTTCTCACTTTCCCATATTCGTCGCATGTGCAATTTTTACATGGGGTATCCCAAGCTGAGAAAATGTTTCCTGAACGTGAAGAGATGCGGTTTACTCGTGTGAAGGATCATCGCTTAGTCACTGTAACTGTATATACCATTTACCAAAATGCGTGCCTGTTAGCGACGTGAAGTAGTGACTATAAGTTCGTGACACCGTCACGTGATACTGATACAGCAGTGGAAGTTCTCCCTCCTGGTATGTTCTCTTCTTACTCCATTCATCTCTCCTCTGACAACAGGATACGCTAAGCGGATGGGAGGCCCTTTGCTTAAAACAGAAGCAAAATGATATACTCGCAATGAATGGTCCCCGTTCTGTAAATCAACGGCATCTCAGTTAAAATGAGCACGCTGTGTGGCCATCTGCGAAAGGTTATGTTGTCCAGTTGAAACAAAATCGCATTGAAACTGCAAAGGATGCCAAGGCTCTGGATTCCATGAGTACGTTACTGACGGGCGGCACAAACCGGATATGAGCGCAAGATACGGTCGATAATAGCTTAATAATTGTGGATTGGTCGTTCCACCACTCGCTGGCACCCATAACTTCACCACAGCCTCTCCCTCGACATCGGGATGCATCTGCTGGCAGGGGGAAGGTCTGATCCGCGGCTGGTGGCGCAGAGTGACAGTTGAGGTCAAAGCGTACCCGCGCGGCGCATCTTATCTTCGTAGGAGCTAGAGCTACCGGTGTCGACTCTCCGTGGGAGCCAGCGCCACCTATGTGTGGACTCTCCGTGGGAACTAGCGCCACCTATGTGTGGACTCTCCGTGGGAGCCAGCGCCACCTATGTGTGGACTCTCCGTGGGAGCCAGCGCCACCTATGTGTGGACTCTCCGTGGGAGCTAGCGCCACCTATGTGTGGACTCTCCGTGGGAGCCAGCGCCACCTATGTGTGGACTCTCCGTGGGAGCTAGCGCCATCTATGCACCTGTGTCTTACGCCTCCCGCGCACCGTCCGACAGATCCTGAGTGTCGATTAATACCGCTGCCCTAGTGCTGTGCATAGAACTTAATGCACCAGCATTTGCGTCGTGTATTCCACCACGAGGGAAAGTATGGATAGATACTATACACGCCTTCGATATCGTTCCCATGATTACGGGTGTCTCATATAACTAACGACCCGATAACCAAAGATGAAGTTTCAATCACTTTGGAACATCCAACACCACCGATGCCCGTCCCAGCTCCCAATAATTTCTACTTTTAGCGTGACACCTCTTGTATCAGCTCAGCATTACCGAAGATGTGCTAATATCACCATATCAGAGAGAACAGGCGGGCATAGCATACGGGCACAACCAAATGCATCTGGTTCTTGCAGTAAATAGCTGATACAGGCGGTGGGTGAGCAATGAAACCGAGGAGCATTGTTTTGCATATTTTTGTGGGCGCAACTACCCCCTCAATGTTGGTTTCGCCCCATAAACAATTTAAACTTTTAACATGGGGGTCTATGGTATGTGCCCCAATACATTTCGATGTGCCCTTCGCTTTCGCGTTCTTTGCCCAACAGACTATAATACTTGATAAAAATTGACACCCATGATCAGACCTGTGACTTTCTAAATTCCAACACCAGAAAAATACACAGGCTACGAGTATCAATCAACTGTGCCGCTGCATGCAGGATTTCGGTAGCTACAGACAGACGCGGAGGAACGTCTGGCGGCAAGGAAGTTAGACAATGTGCTCATGTCTCCTGAGAAGTTTTGTTTATACAAAATCATTGATCAATGCACAAGGCTGGAAGCAGTCACCTCGTGCCAGCGATCAGGCTGGAGATGACCAAGCGCGCCACAACGATGATCACGGAGAGACGGACTGACCTCAGGGCTGGGACCAGGTACTAGCGATGCGTCCGTCAACTTACAGCCATAATGCACAAATGTTAAAATCGTATTGTGCAATGTTCACGCACCCCACCGTACTAAGTTTGTGATGATCATCAAAGTATCATCCGATTGGAGAAAACATTTTGCTTAAGGTTAGCATATTAAGCCACGCAGGGCAACGGAAAGGAGGTGCAACTCCCACACCCTGGAGCTTTTGCAACAAAAAGATAAAACTGCCTGCGCGAGGCGCTACAGGGGTATGCTTCAATGCTCCATGGCCACAAATATCCTATTGCCGTACAAGGAAATACCTACATCCGGCCAATAAGCTTCTTTAAATGGCTATATAAAAACACACCATAGCGTGCATCCTGCTGTCGTTTCTGCCACTATGCTATGCTGCAAACTTCAGAACGTGATCTTACTTAAAGCAACTGTGTACGAGGGTTATGAGAATACACGTCAATTGTGCCGAAATTTGGCCTGCATTGAACGATTTTCTTGCATGGTCGGCAGATTTTCCTTCTCGCTTCCAGCATATTCGTTCACCCAGCACACATGCGATGGAAAGAACACAACGCCTGTGAATATCGACCCTCTAACTGGTTCGTGAAGTCGGGCTCGTTGAGTGATGAACTTTTCCTAAGGGTTCTTTATTTCTTTCAGCATCAGTAATGCCATCGTTCGGTCTTCAGATCACGGTCAGTGATCAGATGCGCAGCCAAGGGAGGCATCTGATCATCTGAGGCCCCCCACCCCCAGGATCCCCGGGTAACTTTCTCATCGCAAAATCCAGCATTTTCAACGCGCGGTGCTTTCCGACACCATTTTCGGTCCCACTACATTTTTTGTGCCACTTAAAATTAATTATGGCTGCACCACTGTTAGCGATCCATGTTACCTGACATCCCGGGCTTCCATAAAAATCAGTATCGTTTCAGCGCAAAACCAGTGGCGTTGAAGTGCAAAACCAGTGGCGTTAAAGAGCAAAACCAGTGGCGTTCAAGCGCAAAGCCAGTAGCGTTGAAGCATATGGTCGGTAGCGTATAAGCAGTAGTTCAAGGAGACAGAGTGATAGTTCATCTAGTGATAAAAGAACTCCTCAGTATGAAAAAGCCAAAGGTGGTTATGGAGCATTTGCTAAGTGTATGGTGTTTAATGCTCAGAGTATCCAGTCAAAATTTGATGAGTTCAAGTGTTATGTTGCTGAGGAGGAACCAGATTTTGTTTGCATTACGGAGGCATGGGTCAGTGAAGGGTATTTTGGAGATAACTTGCAGGACTATGAGATCCAGGGATACAATATGTTTTCGTGCAATAGGGGTCCAGCAATGAAAGGGGGTGGTGTAATGCTCTATATGAATAGCTTATTCAGTTCTCAAAAAGTAGCAGATGGGGATAAAAATGTGTCTGTGGAGTCCATTTGGCTTGATGTCACTGGGAAAAGGCAACAGCAATAATCTGAGGATAGGAGCTTTCTACCGATCAGAAACCCTGCCACATTCTCAGCAACTGGAGCTTGACAAGGTGATTTGTGAGGAAATCAGTAGAAACTTTAAGAGAAAGCAGCCTTATTCTTGGTGACTTTAATCTAAAAGGTTATGAAAATGCCGGTGTTGGCTCCCATCATGCAAAATGTTTAGGAAATGCCTTGAAGAGGACCTGTTCTTACACCAGTTTGTATCGGAACCTACCAGGCATGGCTCATTCTTGGACCTTGTATTCTCTGATTTAAGTGACTTGGTTCAAGACTTGACTGTAGGAGAAACTCTGGGAAGAAGTGACCATAACATAGTTAGATTCAAGGCACATGTAGGGGAGATTATTAAGGGTAATTTGGTAAAGGTTCCAAATTTCAACGGAGCAGACTTTGACTGCATGAGAGCGGCTTTAAGTGCCATCAGATGGGAAGAAGGCTTCTCCAATTTAATTGCCTGTGAAATGTGGGAAAAGTTCAAATCTTACTTGAAGGAAATTCGGATTAGACATGTCCCCCAAAAGCCAAGACGCAAAAGAAGGGTAGGAAAGCCAGCATGCCTTACACCAGACTTGACAAAAGCAATTAAGGCTAAGAAAACTGCATTTAGAGTCTTTAAAGCTTTAAAGAAGCTTCAAATGTCGTTAATCTAGAGGCGTATCGAAAAGCTAGAGACACTGTGAAGCAAAAAACCAGAGCAGCCAAGCGAGCAAAAGAACTGGATTTATCTAAAAACTGTAATGGGGACAGTAAAAAGTTCTTTAGTTTCTACAAGCTGAGTAAAGTTTCTAGCACAATTGGTCCACTGGAAGTAAACGGGACTACATTGGGTGAGGATAGTGAGATGGTTGAGGAGCTGAGCAAGCAATTTAAATCAGTGTTTACATTGGAAGATATGACCAATCCGCCGACCGTACACCATAGTTCATCGACATGTGATCTGATAAATGATGTTGATTTCATTGATAGTGATGTTGTTTACAATCATATCAGGAAAATAAAGCCAAACAAGGCAGCAGGACCTGATGATATTTGTGCTAGGGTGTTGCGGGAAACTGAAAAGGACCTGGCATTTCCACTTAGTATAACATTTTGTAGATCAGTTTCACAAAATGAATTTCCAACCGATTCGAAAAGGGCAAATGTAGTTCCTATTTTCAAGAAAGGAGAAAGAGGGAAAGTTGAAAACTATAGGCCAGTAAGTCTCACATCCCTAGTCTGCAAGGTACTCGAATAAATTATCCAGGATAGAATAGTTAGTTATCTGGAAGGTAGCAGACTGATTCAAGATACTCAACATGGGTTTAGAAAAGGACGATCGTGTCTCACAAATCTCTTGGACTTTTTTAACTTCGCCACAGAACAATTTGATCAGGGAAATCAGGTTGATGTAACATATCTGGACTTTAGTAATGCCTTTGACAAGGTACCCCATAAACGGTTAATGATACAGCTTCAGTCCCATGGTATTGCAGGTAGCATCTTAAAATGGATAGAGTTGTGGCTTTCAGATAGACAGCAAAGAGTGATGCTAAATGGTACAAAGTCATCATGGCAAAATGTTCTTAGTGGAGTCCCCCAGGAGTCAGTACTGGGGCCACTACTGTTCATTATATTTGTAAATAACATTGAAAGTGGCCTAAGCAGTAAAGTTTTGAAATTTGCGGATGATTTGAAGATATTTAGGGCAATAACAGGTCAGGATGAGCATATCTCAATGCAAAAAGGCTTAGGAAAACTTGTGAAGTGCTCCGAAGAATGGCAAATGAAATTCAATTGTGCAAAATCATGCATGTAGGTAAGCAGCATATGAAGGCTCCATACATGATGAGTGGCCAAGTGCTATCAGTGACCCAACAGGAGAAGGATTTAGGTGCTATTCTAAACACAAAATTGGGGGCATCCAAACAGACCAAGGAAGCCAGGAAGAAGGCACTGAGAATGATCGGGGCAATAAATATGAATGTATCATACAGAAGTGAGGAAGTCATGAAGAAGCTTTACTGTGCATATGTCAGACCACATTTGGAATACTGCATCCAAGCTTGGTCACCTAGCTATGAAAAAGATTGTTGGCTTTTAGAGAGAGTACAAAAGAGGGCTACAAAAATGGTCAATGGCATAAGAAACCTGGCATATGAGGAAAGATTGAAGGAATTGAATATGTTTTCACTTAGATATAGAAGGCTGAGAGGAGATCTCATCGAGGTCTGTAAATTTGTACATGGTCTCGAGAGGGAATATCTTGGGGAAATGTTTGAATTGAACAGAAATGATGCAATTAGAGGTCATAATTTAAAAATTAAAGTTAACCACTGCATAACAAGGTCAAGGGAGACTTTCTTTACCAACAGGGTAGTAGAACACTGGAACCAGCTGCCAGAAAACATTGTCAGTAGCAGCACATTGAACATCTTTAAAAACAGCATAGACAATCATCATAAGAATAGAGGGCTTGCTTTTCAGTATTACAGGGAGGGTTCAGTGTACAGAGTGCAACCAAGAAGGGCCCTCGTGGCTCATAGTTGCACTAATCTTTTATGTCTTTATATCTAAGCGCAAAACCAGTAGCACAGAAGTTTAGCAATAAAATATCAAATACGTTTATTACAGTCCTCCAAGCATCGTCATATTATGTCTTTGCATGATCAACTTGATGGGGAAAATATTCAGATTCGTCGAATGTTGGGACAGTAAACGCCGCTCTTAGAAAAACTTAGCACATAAAAATTGTCCATGCCACGAAGAATACGCCACCTGCTGCAAAAATCTATATTTTGTTTTCGTATCTTAACCGACCAGCACGTTCAGCCTCCGGTGATCCATATGCCTGCAGAATCCATATTTGGAAAACGTGTGGAAAAAAAATAATTGGCGCAAAATGTGTAAGATGCTTCTGTCACATACGCGAACAACGCCCAAGCATATTTTCGCAATATCAGCCTCCCAGGAACAAATATTCTGATCCGTCAGTTCTTCAACACCATGAAGTAGACTAAAAAATAACTACTGTGAGCACTGGCGGATCTAGCCCACCGGTTTTGGGTTGGGACAACTTCCGGATTTTGGCGTCATCAAGCAAATGTGTGCCAAAATATTTATTGGATATTTGGGCTTCCAGCCACATTGGCCGCGTATTTACCACATACGCAGTCAATCCGGTATAAACCACAATAACGCTGAAAATATTACCAAAAATATTACAATTGTTTTCACAAAATATATTAAAAACCGCTTAGGCTCGGTTAGGCTGGGTTTTGTTTCTTTTTAATGTTGATAATGTTCAGAGAAAGAATTGCTTGACATTAATTTAAAAAAAAATTGTTCTTATAAGGTTGGTTACGCTAGGTTAGGTTCGGTTTTGATGCGCTTTTTTTAAAAAAATTTGTATGCTATTTTACCTAACTCAAAGCCCCTTGTTTCGTATTAGATTCCTCATAACCTGAATAGTAAGCATTTATACAGAAAACAAGTGGTCCCATCATCTTAGTCACCTGCATAAACATGGTATTCTGAAGGAAAACTCCAAGGAAAAAAAGACCCTTAAACCGCAAATTTACCAAATAATTTTCAATTTTTGGAGAAGCGATTTGAAATTTAAAACAATGTTTTTAACTTGAAAAACCTAAACTAACCTAACTTGACCAAACCTAACCCATTTGATTGCTATATGGAGCCAAATGTATGTAAAACATTGACTTGTATCCACGATAGAGCACAATAATACCGGTTTGGTTAGGTTAGGCTAGTTCAATTTTTTTAAGTTGGAAAGTTTCCCCCAAAAATGAAAATCGGAAATTTTTACTTCAAAAGCAGCTGACGTTAGATTAGGTTTGACTGGGTTCGGTTTATAAATTTAGAATATATTCAGAAAATATACTGCATAAATGTTTGTTCCATTTTTTTCTCTCCAAATGAATGTTAGGATATGCTAGATTCAGTTATGGTGGTTATGGTTATTAGGTTATGGTATGGATACACTAATGAGTAAATCCAAACCACATTCCCACTGTACTCTAAAAGCTACATTATAACCTTACTTTTACAACGTATTTCACAAGAACCCATCTCGATTCTACTCCTCACTCAGAACAGGTCAATTAATGAAATGGTTACTTCATTACCTGCATTGTTAATGCAAACAGAAAGAAGTCCTTTGAACCACATGCAATGTCCTTCACAGTGCTGTTCAATCCACCTCCAACTCCAACCCTAACCAAACTTCAGGAGCTCATCAATCTCCAAAACAACCTGCGGAAAAGATATGTATTGCAGAAAATGTACTATCATCCGAATTTCATGGCATCCCTCTTGCCTAATAGTCCATCCTTGTCTGTCTATGTAGGAGATGTTTCACTTTCCTCAAACTGTCTGGAGAATTTGAGAGTTGAAATCACGTGTCAGTGATGAAACAAATGAGATATTCCTGTATGCTTGCGTTGCAGAATCGCGTGGCACAGTGGCATGCCGAATGGGGAGGGGACATTGCCTAAAGGGGAACCTAAATATCGCGTTCGGGATCAAAAATGTCGTCGGTAATCCTACAAATTAGTGTCGGTAATCCAAAGCGTACCGAGTTTCGTGAAAAGCGACAGGGCCTTCAAATATGCTCTGCAGCTCGCAATAATCACACCTTGCAGCGCTAAATAAAAGCATAACGGAGACCCTCAAGGGACTTCAGGACCATAAGACCGCACGGAGTCTCTGAAACAGGCTGGGCTTCAAAAAGGAAATTTATCGTAAACAAAGAACACAAAGACCGGGCACTAAATAAACACACCGGCGTCTTTGAAAACGCGCCGATGCCTGAAATATATCATCGGTGTATAAAAAGCAACAAGGCTGTAAAAAAGAACATGTGCCGGGCCCCGGGTCGCAAACATGTGCCAGGTCCCTACCAAAAATTAGCTCGAACCCTAAAACACATCCATAGAGGAAGAAGAACGCAACGGGTAAAAATTATCAACATCTAGCTTGGGTCACGGCTATGTAGCCAATTTGGGAGTTTATTTAACCAAAGAGATATTGTGTGCATCAAAGCTCAGTTTGTCCCCGGATTTCTTAATCACGAGAAAATGTAGGAAGAAGACAACTAATACATCGAATGTAATTTAGCGATTTTTCTTCTTCAATCTAGCCGCCATATCAAGCATTCCACATGTCAAGCCTGGCACAAGATTATCATGTAACTGTGATTAGCAAAACGTGGGAAGCCAAGCAGAAACCGGAGAAGCGCATGTGAAGTGGCGAACGCACGGATTGCGCAATGCAGGTGTACGCCGCGGGTGTTTGGCACCGGGCGTTATAATGGAATACGGATAGGCAATTCACGGGGCGTCAGGAATTTCAGTAGTGCGAAGCGACTTTCAAGGGAAATCAAAAAAAACCTTCACACATGATGTGGGGCGTCAGGGTGAAAAGCGGTGATCAAAATAATGTGGATTGGCCCCTTCCACGGACGGTAATTGGTCACTAATTATTGCATGGAAAATATAAAGAACCCCCTTTAAAAATATCAAGAAAATCGCGGACTTTTAATGGGTAGGGGGCACCTTCAAAATCAGTTTGCCCCCCGAAATCCTAAACGCCACGCCAGGCAGACAATACCGTATGGCTAAATCAGCCCAGGGACGGTGTACCCACGGCCGATCCGCCACGTTGTACGGTGTGCTCCGCGGCCCCGGTCCGTTACAATGGACGGTGTAGTCCACGGCCCTGATCCGCCACAGTGTATGGTTTGCTTCGCGACCCTAATACATCACAGTAGATGATGTACTCCGCGGTCGTGATCCGCCGCAGTGGACGCTATGCTTCGCGGCCCTAGTCCGTCATAGTAGGTGTGCCACACGGTCCCGGTCCACCACAGTGGATGGTGTACTCCGCGACCCTGGTGTATGACGACGGTGTACTCGGCGATCAAGATGACTACGTCAGTGCACATGTTTGATCAGAGGACATTGTTTTCGATTCCTATGATTTTGTGGAAGCTGTGCCCCTTTCCCGACCATGAACTCGTCCAACCAAAACTTTTGCTTCGTCCCTCCCTAATGTTAGGCACCAAGGAAATAACTTCACCCATCGTCACCACAGTTCAGGCCTGCTGTGCTCCGATGCTCCATCAAGGCCGATGTGTTTTAGCCTGCAATCGGGAGGGGAGAGCGACGACGACGTTGAAGATTACGATGACGATGACGATAACGATGACGATGACGATGTACCCGAGTCCACTGCATGACACTGTAGTAGCATGCTATGACTCACTGTTTGTATTGACATGTACTGTGCACTGCTCTCTTGGTTATGTGACTTCACCTGCTACTGGATGATTTTCCTGTCGGCGAGGATGCTGAAAAAGCATAAACATATGCATAGTTAAAAAATCAGAATCATTGAGGTCTGAAAATATAATGTGCGAAATCCGATGCGTTTTTGGTTTGGGGATGGGGAGAGGGAGAGGGGTCTAGTACACTAGGGGTCTAGTCTAGTCTAGTCTAGTCTAGGGGCCCCCCAATGTTTTTTCCTAAAAAATCGACACCCCTGGAGCCGAGATCTTAGAGGCGGAATCCGCCCCCTCCAGTGCACGTAATTTTCAGAGGCCCTCCAGGGTGCGTGTTACATTCTGTTGCATTTGTATTTTATTTTTAAAGCATTATTTTTGATCCAACTCAAAGCCTCTTTTTGGTTTTACTTTGCTCACAAACTGAAAAGTAAACCATTGCACAGAAAATGAATGGTCCTAACTGGTGTCAGTCACATTCAGAAACATTGCATAAGAAAGGATATTCCAAGGATTCATAAAACGCCTTCAAACATGAATTTACTACTTAACCTTCCATGTCAAGAATTGTTCGAAGGATTTCTTTTTGTCTTCATCTCAAAAAGCAAATAAAAATGGACTAAAACCTAGCCAAACCTAGTCTGTTCTTGCAGAAAATAAATATATTGGGAAAATGCGTTTTACAAAGTCATTGAGAAAAAAATGTTCAACTAAAAATAAAAACCTAACCTAACCTAATCTATCCAAGCTGAACCAATCCTAACCCTATACGCTTACTTCATGGAGGTAAAATGTGTAAAATTTGCTTGTGCCAAGCCAAGCAAAACCAGATAATTTGAAATGTTAACCTCATTTGACCTTGAAGATATCGATCTAAGATCATGAAACTTGTACACAATAGAGTTCACGACCGTACCTTAAAACGCGCTCTAGAGGACCTCTGAAGACTCCGCACCCTGGACGGGGGCGGGTTCCGCCACGATTCCCTTAAGATATCGGCTCCTATTAAAGCTGGAGCAAGGAATTTCGCGGGGTGGGTGGGTACGGTCGTGAACTCTATTGTGTACAAATTTCATGATCTTAGATCGATATCTTCAAGGTCAAATGAGGTTAACATTTCAAATTCTCCGGTTTTGCGTGGCTTGGCTTGTCATTGTTCTGGATCGCTGTGATTGTGTTTCAATGCTCTGAAATGGGCATTAATGATGTTTTGGACATTACTAACGATGCAATACAGATGCTAAACCTGGCATTTGACCTCACGTCACCTATGTAGCAGCACTTTATTAGGCCATTACCTGCTCCAGTTACCGGAACCGGGCCGCCCGTCCGACTGCTCCGTTAGACGGCTCGGCGCAATCGGCTTCGCAAAGAAAGGAGTGAAGTGCGTGAATACAGCATGGAATCGTTTAGATACACAATGACAAACAGTAATTTGCGGGATGTGTAGGGAATATTGATGCAAAGTGACATCAATCGCATGAGTCATTTGCATTTATGACAACATTCCAGTTGACGAAGTTTGGCTCTATTAACCTGTTATGAACTTGACCTGACTTAACCTGGGTGACGTAACATAACTTTGAAACCATATAGCATAATGATTTACATCAAACAAGCCGCTGGTGTTGCCAAGAATACTCCCCATTTGCCAATATACGGGAAGCGCATCAGCGCCGATTTTTGTAGTCTGGCGCCGATACTTTTTCTTAGTTTAATGGCCCCTAACAGGGGTGTCGATTTAAAAACAAACATTGGGGGGCCCAAGTGCTAACGCACTCCCCCCCCCTCCTCAACCAAAAACTCCTCGGATTTCACCCGCCATATTTTTAGATCTCAGAAATTCTGAGTTTTCATTCGACGATGTGAACGTTTGTTTATTCAGCTTACTCACGAATGAGGAAAATCGTCCAATAACTGGTAAAGTCACCTAATCAAAAGAGCAGTGTACAGTACATGTCAACATAACAACTCTGAGTAATGGCACGCGACTGCAGGTTCATACAGTGGGCTCGGATCTATCGTCACCATCACCGTCAGCCTCCTCCCCCTCACTCCACACACCAACAAGCGCACACCGGCCTAAATACAAATGTTTCAGCGATGATTAGGTGCAGGATAAACACACCGGCCTTCATGGAGTATGGGAACACAGCAGACCTGAACCTAGAAATCGTGAATCAGCATGTCAAATTGATGTGGGAAATGGTATGTCAAATTTGGGCGCCCTGCCGCGCGCCGTTCGTCCGCTATTCGCGAAAAACCAGAGGGGGGGTTGAAGACCCCGCCCGAGACGGGACGTGTTAAATAATAATTAGTAACCAACTTAGCTGTCCTAGTGAGGGGGCCACATCTGCCACCGTCATTTCTGAATCATCGGATTTCAACATGAACTCCCCGATCCTGTTCAAAGGATACTGTGTTCGTATCCCTTCGTAAGTCTCCAGCGTTTTGCTAATTGCTGTCACATGATAGTATTTTGCCATATTTGGCGTGTGGATTTACTGGCATGGCGGCTCGCTTAGGAAATTCGATGAATTGAATTACATGTATTAGTTTTCTTTTCCAAACATTTGCTCGTGATTAAGAAATTATGATGCACTGAGCTTTGGTGCACCTCATATCTGAGGCTAAATATGCTCTAAGATTGTCCACCGAGCCGAGACCCTAGCTCGGTGTTCGCTGTTTTACCCGTTGTGCTTTTATTCGTCTACGGATATGTTTTAGAGCTCCAGCCAATTTTTTAGGGGCCTGGCACATGTTTCAGACCCGGCTACTTTTTAGAGCCTTGTTGCTTTCTTTTGTACAGCGGTGACATGCTTGAGATATCGGTGCGTTTTCGAAGACCCCGATGTCTTTATTTCGTGCCCGGACATTTTGTTCCTTTTTACGACCAATTCGCTTTTTGGGGCCCATCCATATTTTAAGGCCCTGCCGCTTTTTTGCGAAACTCGGGCTTTGGAGGGCCCAGTGCATTTTCGGCCTCCCGTTGTGCTCTCAGGGCTTCGCTGTTTATTTGAGCCGTTTATTTATCGCACATTTGTGGAACCCCAGCATAACCTTGGATCATTCCGTATAATTTCCTGGGTCACGGTGCGACATTTCGTTCCCAGGTGCATAGTTCTGGGGGACTCGGAACAGTTTTCTGGGTTCGACGCAACTTTTCGTGGCTTCTGAATTCTTTTTTTTAAGTCTGAGTCTCAGTCTGATTTCTCTGGCACCTGTCACTACAATGTGTCTCGCATAAATTTGTCAACTCCTGTGCGTTTTCTTCAGGGTCGTACGCAATTTTGGAAGGCATCTGGGGCATGCTTAGAGTTCAGGAGAAATATTCCCGACTCGGACATATATTCATCTGAATTTCTCCTTATTTTATAGGGCACCGGCTTGCTTTTTATCGAGTTCAGATGTGTTTTGTGGGGCTACGCTGTGCTTGCAGAGGGATATTTGTGACGCCTCGACTCAAATTTTTGGTACTACCGCCGGAATTCTGGGTCCAGTACGCGATATTTGGGGGCATCGTCGCGAGTTATCAGGGCGTGTTGTAATTAGCTCCGCCCAAGCGCGATTTTGGTGGAATCAAATGCAAATTTTTGGGAGCCTGGTGTAAGTGTTACGGTGCCCGCTGTATTCACAGCCCGCTACGCGAATTCTGGCCCCCGATGCGAATTTATGGGGCCCAGCGCGATTTTTTGGGAACCGGCGCGATTCTTGGAAGCATACCCCTTCAGGATGGGGGCAGGATTTTTCCCCTTGGTACGCCACTGCGGCTGCTCAGCGTTTTCCCGCAGCTGGCATCATCGAGAGTAGAAAAGCCCTTAGGATAATTTTCTTTCGAGACCTATTCTGATTTTTTTCCGGTGCTCGGGTCGACTCGATAGAGTCCCCATGTGATTTTTGGCGTCAGGTCTATTTTCTGTAAGGCCCCTGCAGGATATTTTTGGGCCCCAGTACCATTATTCGGACTCGGGGCGCCTCGTTTTCTTTAATCGGTGCCCCAACAGGACCTTTTCCGTGGTCCGACGCCTTCTTATTGTGGATCCTTGACGCAATTTTTCTGCTCGCCTGGCGACATTCCGGGTAGTTATTGGTTCTTGGGAAGCCAGCTGCGACGTGTGGGGCTCCGGCGCGTTGTTTCGGCCCCAGCGAGATTTTCAAATGAAGCAGCCTGAACTGTTTGGTCTAAGTGCGATTTTTTGGGCACCGTGGTCACTTGTTTTGATACCTTGCGCTAGTTTTAGTGGCTACACTTTTTTTTTTTTTTGGGGGGGGGGCAACACGTTTTATGAACTTTGAAGCCATTGTCGTGGAACTTTTGGATCCAAGAGTTATTGTTCGTGTACGGTCTGCTTTTCGTTTCCCGGCTTCATTTGTTGGGTGATCCCAGGGAGACTTTTAAAGCCCCGGTGTGACCTGCCATGCATCTAGTGATTTCCAAGAGCACGAACGATAATTCTTTGTACCCACAGGCTCAGCGCTATTTTCACGGGGCACTGGCCCGACCGTTTGTGACCCCGTCGTGATTTACTTGAACACCGCAACACCCAGCGGCAAACTTCTGGGGCCCCAGGGTCATTATCAGGGGCTTCTGCACGACTTTTTGGGGACACCCAATGTGAATTTCTGAGCGTGAGTCTCTGGTGCGATGTTTTGGGGACCAAGGGGGATTTCTAGGGAGCATGACGCATTTTCTTCCTGAGCTCGGCGGATTCTTGGGGGCTCCACAACCTCACAGGAACTGCCCACAATGCCCCCATTCGGTATGCCACTGTGCAATGCAATGATGCAACATAAGAATCAAGGGATAGTTCATCTGTTCATCACTCACACGTTATTTAAACTCCAAGTTCTTCAGACAGTTTGAGGAAAGTCAAACATCTGCTACATGGATTGGCAAGGATGGAATATAAGGCAACATGAATGCCATGGAATTCAGCTCACAGTAGTTATGCTGCAATACATACCTTCTCCGCAGGCTGCTTAGGAGATGGATGTGCTCCTGAAGTTTGATTAGGGTTGGAGTTCGAGGTGGATGGAGCAGCACTCTAAAGGATATAACATATGGTTCAAAGAACTTATTTCTGTGTCCCTTTTTGGGTGTCATCTAACCTCCCAATTGAGAAGTATGCATTTCCAGAGGAAATTTGTGGTCACATCATATTCAGCACATTAATGAATACTACATTAAAAAAAGAAATTCAAAGTAGTCAGAGATTACCATAAACTGAAAAAGCACCAAAAAAGCCAGGCAATATTGCAGTTTAAGGTAAACACCAGACACGTTTTCTACACATTTTACCTCCATGAAGCATGCAAAGGGGTCAGGTTTGGTTAAGTCAGGAGAGGTTAGGCTTTGTTGTGAGGAAAAAACATTTTTGGGGAAAGCAAAATTAGAAAGAAAGAAAAATTATACAAAAAGAGTTCATAACAGTTTAGATTGGGTTAGGTTAGGTTTTTTTTAAGTTGAAAATACTTTAGAAATCTGATTGAGAATTTGAATGAAAAGCAATTCATTTCTTGCATGGAAAGTCGGGCTATGTTACGTAAGGTTATCTTACATCTTTCTTGAATTTTGTTTTATGCTATGTTACCTAATTCCACATCCTTTTGGATGTTACTTTTGCTCCCAATTGATAAGTATGTGTTTGTAGAGGAAAGGATGGCACATTTGTGCGTATAGGTGTTTTATGAATGTTTGGAATTTATATTTCCAGTGCAATGGATGTCACTAAGATGATCAGACCACTCATTTTTTGTGTAAATGGGTTTTGCGTTATGCAACATGGCATAAAAATAAATATATTAAAAATACATCATAACCTAACCTAACATAGCCTAGCCTGGTTTCGGAGAAGCGAATTGTAAAACCAAAATTGTGAAAAATATCACGCGATTTATTTTATGTTCTTGAAATTTTACAAACAAACAAAAAAACTCATTCAACCTAACCTAACCAGGATTCTTGTGCTTTAAGGTAGTAACAGGACAAGTTTGTACCAACATATGCCTCCGTAAAAGAAACAATTGGGCTAGGTTTGGTTATGTTAGGTTAGTTTGGGTGTTTTAAGTTGGATTTTTATTTGCAAAACTTCCCAAATTAAAAAGAAAATGGAGCTTTTTTAAGCTGCTATGTTGCCTAGGTTAGGTTAGGTTAGGTTTAAAAAAAAATAAAGAAGAAAATATACTGCTTGACATTTTTCAAATGCATGTGTTGGTTTTCGTTTTCCAAATGACGTTAGGCTGGTGCTGTTTCATTTGTCTTATTTTTATTTTATAAATTTATTATCCCATGCTACCTAATTCAAAGTCCTTTTTGGTGATATTTTGCTCACCACCTGAAAAGTAGGCATTTTTACAGAAAATGAGTGGTCCATCATCTTGGTCACATTCACAAACATTGCATTGAAATTATAAATTCCAAGAATTCATAAAACGCCTTAAAACACAAATTTACCAACATGAGTGCTCACAACAAGTTCATCACACTTCTAAGCATTGCATTAAAAAATCGGAGAAATCAGAAATTACTTAAGCTGTAAATTTACCGAAAAGTGTACCAACCCCTGACATAAATGCAACATTGGGTGCCTCAATGCTGGGCAGAGAAAGCAGAGCAGTAGAATACAAATATAAATAAAAGCAAACTAATCCAACTCTTCTTGAAGACAAATATGGTTAGTTATGTGGTATTAACATAGAAACCCTGATCGCAAATGAGAAAAATGAAACATGGACTAGACTTGTTGAAGTGTAGCTACCAACTTCTTCATCTACAATTCTTTTGGGAATTAAATATCAGGAAATCGTTTTAAAACCACATTAAATATCAGCATGTTGCTTGATAACCACATCAATCTGCACATATATCAAAAGGGATGACGTACAAAAAAAAAAACGAATAAAATCGACTTCACATGAGTTTGGCCTCCGAGTTCAGCACTGCACGCAATTGCGCCACAACTGTCTTACCTCTGCCATATTTGTCGATCGCAATCGCAAATTGGACTTTAGACTGATTTATTGTAGCTGAACATATTATCCTTGGATGCTACAAACTTGGATCTTCTGAAGAACGGCAATCTCATTTATTTGGTGATGAGGTTTGACCTTGTATAACTACTTTTGTAAGCTATGGCTTCCCTAGAAAAAAAAATTCCATTATGAATTTCCTAATGGTCTTGCCCCTTGGAAATTGGAACATTCCGAATGGTCTAATGGTCCTAATGGTACCTAATGGTCCTAATGGTACCTAATGGTCCTGATGGTTCCTAATGGTCCTGATGGTACCTAGTGATCCTGATGGTTCTAATGGTACCTTATGGTCCTGATGGTACCTAATGGTCCTGATGGTATCTAATGGTTCTAATGGTACCTAGTGGTTTCCTGATGATTCCTGTGATCCTAATGGACCCTCATGATCCCAATATCCCCTGGTGGTTTCTAGTGGTCTGAATGGTGGGCTTACTAGCAGAAACATATATTGATATTGGGAACAGTTTTTGGATGTTTACCCTCGATCAATCGTGGTACGAACTCCTTTGTTTTATTTCATGCCTAAGGACAACACGCAACGCTATGACTCTTGCAGCGTTTTGCCGTATCTGTTGCACACACACATACATATAAGTAAGCACTTCTCAACACTGCGCCGCCTGATACAATGCACCACGTTAAAATCGGGCGTTTAATCAGGTCCATAAATCAATGCCAACTACTGGAAGTGTTGGGTATTGCTTTCATACTTATTGATAGGGGTTCACGCAGTAGCCATACTTTTGAAACCATCAGTATGGGAGTCAGTTACGGAATCGAACAGTGCCAAAGTTCTGCGCACAGCACGGTAAACTTCTACCAGCTTCCAACGATATATTCCACAACATACGGATGGATGGAATAAATTGCGGTCCTTTCCTATCACAACCAGGCCAAAATTAAGGCGTGTGGCACGACTGTTCGGCGCGAGAAGCGGAGTGACCGTGGCTCAGCTTCTTTCTGCATTTCTGGTGCAGCAGGATACCTCGGTTTTCTGCGCAGGTCGTGTTTTTTTATTCAGGAACCTGGACACCTTTCGTTCCACAAGCGCTCTGTAGTCAGCCGATCTCCTGGTCGGTTGCAGGTGTCTTTTTAGTTCATCTGTGGAAAACAGTTCGCCTGAAATATAATATGATATATAAACTGTACGGCCATTAATGCATGTGCAATTAAGTGTTGTTAATCCAGGGTTTTTGCTTCATAACGTTTACAAGGGCGATCACCGTAAGTGATAAAACTATGACTGCACCCACGTTGGAACTAACAAAAACAAAAACACTAACATATATATAGCCTATAAACAAATGAAATTTGAAAAGGGCCAATGCGCCATCTGTAAATGGGACCACGGGACTATTCCATTAATCTACAGTGGGGAAGAAGATCGGAGGGGTTCGGGGAGACTCGAACAGGAAATGAATGGAACAGAGGGCAGACATTTGGGGAGATATGAACTTATGAGCTGCTTATGGACTGATCTTGTCTTCCAATAGTACTCTGGGTTTGGTGGGTCTTGATTCATTCTCACCTTGTCCTTGAACAGCAGCGGGCACTTCGTCCTGGAATGCATAGTTCAGCTCCTGGAGCTGCTTGGCATAATCCTGAAGAGCTTCTTTGTTGCTCTTGAGGGGGGTGACCTGCTGCTTCAGCTGAGTAACCTCCTCATTCTGCTTTGCCATCTCTTTCTGCAGGAGTCTGAACTTCTTGTACCTATCAAAAATTGATTATTTGGGTTTAGGGATGCCCCAACAGGGGGGTCATTTGGCGCCCAGTACCTATTAGACACACAACATTGGTAATGTCATTGCGATAAAGGACCTAGTATCATTTGAAGACATGGGATAGTGAGGATTGAAACTTCCAGGAGAAATTAGCATTAAAGGTGAAAGTAATCAAACATCCTTCCTCACAGCCATACAAGTGCTATATATTTTGATGGGTTATTGCTAATTTCCCTTGATTCTGGGGTCCTTGCTTCGATACAACTTGGCGATGCCCCCAAATTAACAACTTCCATCCATCCAAAAAAATATGATGACCCTATCAATCAGCATCTCTCTCTTGAGTTATGTGGACGGCTATGGATCCACATACACACAACACGCACACTGTACACTGACAACGTGTAATTTAACACTTTACATGGCTGCGGCAAGCACAATCAGCTGGCTACATTTGCTAGTGACCAGCAAATTATAGTTTGTTTTCTCTACTTACCTTCAGGAAATACTGTACATGAATTACATATATTGGTGTCCAAGCCAGATGAAAGTTCAAATACGTCGTGTAGAAATGAAATGATTATTGTACTGAAGTCATATTTTGAGAGGAAAATGGTATCAGGATGAAACGCAATCATCTTTTCTCCATCCAGTTGTATATTTGGAGCATATCTGAACTTCTTCATTGCAAGCATATCTAAGAAGCATCACAACTTAATATTGATGAACTGTGTTCACACATTCCTTAGTACTTGCTGATCCTTTGAACCACTACGAGTCAAATACCCCTATTTTTTTTTTGTTTTAATTAAATATACTTACTTGGCTTGTTTTTCCAGTGGTTGATGGATATCATCTGGAAGTGCAGAGGTGCCACCAAAGATACCTTCATCAGAGGCAGCCTAGCACCTTTTGGCCGACTGATCAGTCTCGTCAGGCTGGAGCTGCTGCTGCAGAATATACACAAATAATTACAATCATGCAGATTAGTGAACTCTTAAGGTTTTTGGTGCACCAACAGCTCTGGCTATATACCCAGTACTCATGATTATCACGCATTTCACTACTGCAACAGCAATGATGCATCTAGATTCTGTAAAAATAGCCAACACACAAAAATGAACTTGTATGCTGGTGTGCAGAAAGGAACATTGAAAACAAAATTTTAGCAGAATACACCACATAGTCACAGCATCCTTGTGATATGTCCACTCAATGAAGCTAGCAGTGCTTTCCGCGATAACTAATTTTCGGACCTGCGATAACGATAAAACGATAAGAAAGGTTTGCGATAACGATAAACGATAAACGATAAAAAATTTCACAAAATTAACAGCGATAGCGATAAAACGATAACGATAATTGTTTTTTTTTAAACAGCGATAACGAAACGATAAACGATAAAACGATAACGATAATTGTTTTTTAACAGCGATAACAAAAGCGCTAAGAAATAAAGCTTAAATAAGTGTACTAAAAGTTTATTTGCAGTATATACTGTATCATACAAGTCAAAAAAAGGACAAAAAACACATTTTAGTCAAGCTCAGCATCTGTCTCATGCTCTGTCTCAGGCCTCCCTCTTCTCCCTCTTCAAGATAGCCTCCAGGAGGGCCATGTTGCCCTTGGTGAAGACCAGCTGCTGAAACTTGTCGCTGGTCATGCTGGCGCGCTTGGGCCTCAGGACATCCCCGGCCGTGCTGAACATGCGCTCCACAGCGGCAGAGCTGGGCAGGGGGGTGTTGTACTTGATGAACAGTGCGATCCACTTGTCCCTGTGCAGGCTGGGGAAGTGCTCTGGCTTCACCTCAGCTTCCTTGCTCCTGGCCCAGGTCTGCAGCTCCTTCCTGATGAGCTCCTCCATGTTGGGGCTGCCCTCCATGACCATGGGGGCGTCCTGGAAGGCAAAGGGGTCGTCAGCGTCGTCCTCTACCTCCGCTGCTGTGCCCTGGCTGGAGGGGAGGGCATCAGGAGTGATGGTGTTGATGAGCTCCCTGACCAGCTTCTCCTTGGTGGACTCCTCAAGGTCTGGGGCCACATGCTTGAGCCTGATGGGGCCATGGTTGGGGTGGGTCAGGGTGGCCATCAGGAGGTCCTCCTCCTTGAACAGGTGCTGGAACCTTTTGTTGAAGCCATGGATGGACCCCGGCTGGTCCAGGAGGACGTCCACCAAGGGGAGGGCATACCCCAGGGTGGCCTCAGCCTTCAGCCTCTGCAGCTCCAACTTGAGCAGCATGAGGTAGGGCAGGAGGATGCCCATGTAGGCATTGGCCTCAGCCTGGACCCGGTCCAAGCAGATGGAGACCGGCCTCATGACCTGGCAGTACTCCTCCAAGACCTCCTTGTCCTCCTCCTGGAAGGTGGCGGCGCCTCCCCTGCTCCCTGACTCAGTCTTGAGGACGTCGTTGATGGCCTCCATGGTGTCTGTGTCCTTAAGGGCGGTCTCCAGGAGGCACTTGGTTGCGTCGTAGAAGCTGTTCCACCTACACAGAGTTAAAACAGTGTTTTAGGTACAGCTCTTATTTAAATTTAGTAACTAATAAGTAATAACTATTACAAGTTCAAATAAAACTTTTGCATCATTTCTATTTAAATATATGTCAACTATTAAATTTGCAAACTTAAATAGATGTAAATTCCAACTGTAATAGATGTAAATTCAAAACTCTATCTAGTTGATTTTTTTTAAATGTGCGATTTTTTTTAAATGTGCGATTTTTTACCTGGTTGGGCAAGGAGTCTTCAGCTTTCTCCCCAGCACTTCCTTGATCCTGTTGGCCGCCACAGAGGACCTGTTGTGGAGGTTCCACAGGGCCTGGGCCTTGGCAGCTGCCTTGGTGAATGGCTGCCTTCCCTGCCTGCCTGTGGCACTGCCATGGTTCCAGCCAACCACCTTGGACACATCAGATGTCGCCAGCAGGTTCAAGGTGTGGGCGGCGCACCTCCTCTGGATGGGCAGCTGGGGCAGGTCCTCTACCTCCTCCTCCTCAGTCAGGAGTGCATAGACATCGAATATGTCCACGCCGCCGCCATCAGGATCCTGATGCTCTGGTGCCAGGAAAGGAGGGTCAGCTGGGTTGCCGCCATAGTAGTTGAATGCGGCGCAGTAGTTGGTGCCATTGTCGGTAGTTGTGGCGGCGATCTTCCTGGTGATGCCAAACTCGCTGTTGATCTTGTACAGCTCTGTGGCCAGGAGCTCCTTGGTCTGCTTGCCCTTCAGCTCCTTGCAGGCAAGTGTGCCATGCTTTCTGGGCAGAGTCTTGGCATCTATCCAGTGCACAGTGCACCCCAGGAAAGCGCGGTGGTGTGCGCTCCAGCTGTCGGCTGTGGTCGCCACATAGCTCACCTCCTTCAAGACGAAGATGAGCTCCTTCTTGATGTTCTTGAAGGTTTTATGTAAATAAGCCTCAATCAATAACTACAAAATCTTATTTCAAATTCTTTATACTGAGTAAACAATTTTATTTTCAAACGATAATGAAATAATAAAATTATCTCAATTATGATTAACTTTGAAGATAGGCTAATATTAACTTGAAGATATGCATAGTTGCCAGATATGCGGGAGTGTAGAACAATGCCAGTTCTTAAAGGTTTTTTGAAAATAAGCCTCAATCAATAACTACATGTTATTTCAAATTCTTTACACTGAGTACAGAATGCTATTTTCAAATGATAATGAAATAATCCAATTATCTCAATGACGATTAACTTTGAAAATAGGCTTATTTTAACCTGAAGATTTGGATAGTTCCCAGATATGCGGGAGTGGACCCCCCTGTGACTGACCTCTGCCCGGCCCGCCGCGCAAATTTATACCACCCGTCGGCCGTCTGACAGATCTGTACACTTAGCAGATGGCAACAGGTTGCGCACACACACTGTCGCGCGGCATACACTGTCGATCGTCTTCCATTTTTCCATCATCCCGTTTTACATTTTATCGTTTATCGTTCATAATTTTTGGAACTTGCGATAAGTGGATGAGCGATAATTTTGAAAATTTAGCGATAAACGATAACGATAACCGATTTACTTAACAGCGATAATTATCGTTTATCGTTTATCGCTCATCCTATCGCATGCGGAAACCACTGGAAGCTAGCATAGATTGCATACAGTGGGAGGAGAATCAAGGAATATCTAATCATATCTCACATACATCTTACTTTAGGGTACATATTTAAATTGTCACAAAAAGCTTGATGCAATTGTAAAGTTGAAAATATTTTGCTTGGTCTTTTCAATGCATCTCAGAGTCACCTTTGACATGATCAGTGCTTTGTATTTTGATAGTCAAAGGTGGATTGCTTACAAACACCACCATCTTGTTGTGCTTTATGCACCAAATGTGATGTGGGAGACATACAAAAGGTAGGTGTTCAGTAAACAGAACTGTTCAGGACCCCTTTCCCCAAGGTGGAAGTGGGGGCATCTAAAGATATACAGTTTACTGAACACCTACCTTTGGACGTTCACAGCATCCTGTTCAGAGAGTAAATGAAGAAGATGGCAGTGCTCATGAGAAATGGACCTTTCTCTACTGAAATATGAAAGTCTGACCACATAGTTCTACTAATTCTTTGCTCATGGAGCTAGCAGTCCGCAGGCGCCATCGCTTCCGATAGCAGTGGGCTTGAAAAAAACACAAGGAAATTACCTATTTTTTGTTTGCAACTGCACCAGTAGTTATATTCTGTAGTGGCTACTAATGACTAGTGTCACAACAGTTGCAGTGAAGTAATCCTGCACAACCACATCTCCATGTTTGGAATATGGCACACCGCTAGGAAATTATGGTGATTTTCAAGGATGCTCTTTTCAAGCGGTTGAATAATTTCATCAAAAGGAACCTTTTGAACATTGGATAGCTTGTTCATTTTCATGTTTAGTACACCGTGCAATTACCGGTTCAACCACACAAAATCAGCAGTAGTTATTTGTTGCATGCCGTCTTAAGTGTTCAGATGTACATAAATCTTCCCAAATGTACATAAATCAGTAGTTACTTTCACTAGGTGCCAAAGGCAAGCGATTTGTCATGTGGTCGTTGCCAGAAGTGAGTGGTCGTCTTTAAGAAACACTATCAAATGAAACGTATGCAAAAAAGCACACCGAAATTACCACTTACCAGCCAGTTTTAGTACTTGTGCTGTATAATGGTCCGCTTGATCCGCCGCAAGCTTCTCCACATGACCCGGACTGGCGCAGAGGGACGTAAATCGTACTTATTCCTAGGTCCGAAGTCCTGTATATCACTAATGTGAACTACCTTTCTCAAATTATCTTTTAAGTCCGATATGTATGCATAAATGGCAAATCACCGTGATCGGTGCTTCAAAGAAAACCAAACAACTCCAGATTAGCGAACCTCCAACAGCAACCGCACAAACCGCCACTAGAGGAAATTGGCATGCTAGTGATGGATATGCGCAATAGAGATGGATATGTGAAGATAGGCGGTTCCGTAAAACCACTTTTCGCCTGATAACGAAATATCCTAGCATAGCTATAATGTATTTCAATTATTTCAATTAAATTCAAGTCTTCGAATTATTTCAAACCTGTATTTAAAGTAAATTAAATATTTGATTGTATTCTTAATGGTCCTGATGGTACCTAATGGTCCTGACGGTACCTAATGGTCTTAATGGTACCTAATGGTCCTGATGGTACCTAATGGTCTTGATGGTGCCTAGTGGTACTGATGGTACCTAATGGTCCTGATAGTACCTAATGGTCCTGATGGTACCTAGTGATGGTGCCTAGTGGTCGTAATGGTGCCCAGTGGTCCTAATGGTGCCTAGTGGTCCTAATAGTTCTGATGGTACCTAATGGTCATAATGGTACCTAGTAGTCTTCATGGTTCCCTAAGTCCAAAAATAAGCAGACGCAGAAAGTTTCATTAAAATATCTGTATCAGTTAAAGCTTGACGATTGGTTGAACGTTTTTTAGGCGACCTCACTTGACCTAGACTAACTCGTTGACCCTAGATGACCTGACTTCAAAAGTTTGACACAACATGCACAATTGATGTGGGAAAAGGTATGCTAAATTTCGGCGCGTTGCCGCGATAATGAATTCTTCCACTATCCGGGAAAAACCTGAGGGGTTTCAAGACCCCCCCCCCACCGCGAGAAGGCGCGGGTTATAGTTCGCCAGGTGAACTTTGGATGCATTCATTCTGAGAAGCGAATTCGCCGATCCCGACTAAGTTCATCACATTGTTGTGTATTTTGTCATCATAATCCCCTAAGCAAAACTTCTTAAAGTTTAACATTTTGTTGTGGGGAGATATTTTGGTCCCCCTTCATGGCGCTTGAAGGGGGAGGGCCATGGCCCCCGTGTCTCTATCCCCAAGATACGCTAGAATGTAGGTCCTGTGAGATTTTCCGAGGAAGCATGAAACAAATTTCACGGTAATCTCTAAATTCATGTATGTCTAAAGACTGCCATCAAAACCATTCAGAATATTTTTCCACTAGGAAAGCGACACAACCACCAGATTCCGAATGGAAACTCCGATCCGTCTGGTCAGAATACGATTAAGACCATTGGGATCACTACACCATGAGGTAAATTCCATTAGGAAACAGTCAAACCATTAGGGACCATTGAAACCATCAGGAAAATACTAATGGTTTCTAATGGTTTATAATAATAATAAATTTATAGGGTTGGTACCTGCCTGCTTCCTTTCTTCACGAATATAAATTATAATACTGTGCATGCGGCTTCTTGCTCAGTTTTTCTTTCATGGTATCATAAGCTGTGAGATACATTGGGTATTATTGGCTGTGATACCCATATTATTATTGAATATATGCACGTTGTCATTGAGCATACAGGTGGGTAGATACCTAGATAAATAGCAGGCTTATGGTGTGATTGGTTGGCTCTGAAGACAAATATAGTCGGTATATCCTCTATCTCAATGATAACTGATCGTTCTTGATGGCTGGATTATGCCCACGTTTGACACTGACCAGAAATTAAAAATATAATGAATCCAGTTCAAGTTCCATAGGCATGTGCTTTTGCTATTGGACATGTGTGCAAACATCATTATGGCAATGCAATTGTTGTCTAGTGGCTTTGCTATTTTTATACCATCTGGTTTAAAATGCATCAGCATCACCTAATCTCAACATCTTATACTGCAAGCTATGCTTGCAAAGTGGAAGGAAATCCAACTTGTTTGTTTTTCCACACAATGTTAAATTTTGCAGCAAGAAGTGGATAGTCAATCCACTATCCAATCCAAATCTGTTCCATTTCATTACAAAGTGTGTCAGTTGACAACAACTAAGTATTCTAAGTAGCATGGTGCTTCCAATTTTTCCTTTAGCTTTCTTATCAGCATAAATATAGCAGCGGTTATTGGGGGTCCAAATCAACATTGATGGGGCCAAGATCAACATTGCTGGTGCCATGGCCACACAAAAGGATACAAATCGATGCCCCCGGTACAAACATCAGTATGACAATGGAATTGTTGTTTAATGGCATAGCACATTTTTAAGGCAATCTGATTTATAATCAATCAGCATCTGTTAATCACAGCATTTTATGATGCAAGTTGTACTTCCACAGTGGAGGGAAATCCAGTTATTTTGTTATTTTTTTGCACAATTTTCAATTTTGCAGCAAATGGTGGAGAGTCAGTCCACTATCTAAACCTAATCTGTTTCTTTACAGTACAAAATACTCTGGTTAACATGAACAAAGTTTTATATACATCATGGTGTTTTCTTCTTTTTTTTCTTCGAATTTTTCTCTTTTTCCTTTAGCTTTCTTATGAGCATAAAAACAGCATGACTTATTGGGGGGGAGGGCAAATCAACATTGGGGGGGGGGGGGGGCAAGATCAACACTGGTGGGGCCATGGCCCCCAGAAATAGGATACAAATTGATGCCCCTGGCCCCTAACTGGAAACATTTTCGGCCCATTTTAGTTTTCCCTGCTTTAAACAACGCGCCGGTCATTTTTAAGCAAGTACGGGAGGAAATGATCACAAGATTTTAGGAAGGTATCTATGAATCTACCTAGGTATGTACTAAGTAATAGGCAAAGCTTGTCGGGCGTTATCAGATTTGAAACTTTTCAGAACAAAAGGTGATGAAGCTTACTAAAGGCTAATATCCTTTTCATCCAACAGACTTCAAAGAAAATACTAACCTCCCAGCCAGCATCCCCAAGTAGGTCCCAAATTGGTCCCAAATGGGCACCCATGTGAGCTCCACATAGGCAACCCACATGGGCCCCATATGGATTTGTCGTGGGATTCATCTGGGTCCGAGATGGGCAAGCCCATATGGGTTAGATGTGGGCAAGTCCATATATGGGCCAGCTGTGGGTTCATGTGGGCATGCCCATATATGGACCAGTCTTGGATTCGATATAGGCAAATCAATATTATGTTTCTTCAGTACAGTCAGAAGGTCTGAAAGCGCTGCATGTGAACAGTTACGTTCTGTTGACCAATTGGCAATATCCACTTTCAGGCTTGCTTTGGATATTCCTGGTGCACCTGCACCACTATCTTCACCAGAAAGGCCATTATTTCCAGGTTCCATTGACTGATCAGGCACTTCGCATTGTAGCATGCTGCCCAAATATTCTTCTTTACAACTTCCACTCTGATCATGCACTTCACACAGCACCCAACTCCCAAAACAAATCCTGGCTCAAAACTATTCCCTCCATGCAACCGGGCGGAACGGACTGAGCTGATAGTGTGTGCCGTGTGAGATCTCACAGATATGTGCCACTGGCTCATTTACTTACATTGCATGATTGTTTAGCTGCTTATAAAATCGAAGTTTCTGGTGCATTAAATATTGTATTTTGATACCTAAATATTTGTCAAGGCCTGAAAGCATTAGATCATAATTATATTATTATGTGATTTAAAAAAAAAATATGAAAAAAGTGCTAGCTGTTATGTCAAAGACTCCCTGTAGACCAATTTAATTGTTGAATAATATACCATATTATCTTCTTGATTTGAAGCAAAATATATGAATTTTAATGCATTTTGACTGACATTAACCATAGAAAGTAACCTAGCCGTCCCAATGTTAACAAGGTTTCTCACGTTAAGCTAACAAGGTTTCTCACGTTAAGCTAAGTACTCAAAAACATCGGAGAACATCGCTTTGCCCAGCTACCCCACATGTGGCCCACATGCAACCGATCGCATTGTTGAACTCATTTTCATAATCAACATTATTTTTTTTTAACATCTGCTGGAGAATAACCAAAAAATAGGGATATTGCTACCTACCTACCAATAAAAAAATGAGTACAATATCTGGGCATCCCATCTGTGACCCAGATGGAGCCCAGCTAGCTGCCCACTTACATCCCATATATGGGCTATCCCAGATAGCCCACATAGATCCAATTTGTGCCCCATTTGTGAATGCTGGCTGGGCTATTATCAGAGTATTTCCTTGTTGAGCATGGTCATCCAAATAATCGTCAAAGTGTACAATGGTATCACCATAGTGGTAAACTTGCAGTACAAGGTAATTTTTGAGTTCTTGGAATTCCCTTTTCTGATGTAATGCTTATGAATATAGTCAATATGACGCAACCACTCATTTCATCTGGGTTGCATACTTTTTAGTTGGGAGGCAAAGTAACACGAAAAAAGGGGCTTGGGTTTGGGTAAGATAGCATTAAAAGTGATGTTGGAAGGAAGAAAAAAATGTATCCTAACTTAACCTCACCTAACATAACGTTCCGTGCAAGAAAACAAATTGTTTTAAAAAATGGAAAAATTTCAAACGAGTTTGTGCATAAAAGATTCAACTTAAAAAACTTAACCTAATCTAACCTAGCCTGACACATTTTTGGTGAACCAATTTCTTGGAAAAATATATCCGAAAATTGTTTTTTTTAAATATATTTTTATAACTTAACACTCGCACGTCCGGTGGTCCGCGCCAACTTCGCATGCCCGGGGGGGCAGATGTCTGCCCCCCATAAGATCTCCGGAACTATGCTAGCTAGCGACAAACGGAAAACGGCGTTGCATAGCTTGTGACGGGCTCTATCGAAAGTGTTTCGGTCATATTTTCGCTCAGGTCAATATTCAGGTAACTGGGCCATCTTAGGTCAAATTTGACCAGATCAGGTGGGACTCGGATATTGACACATATCTCAGGACGTGTAACAGATAAAAACAAATGGCGAGCGCTATTCGACAGTCCTTGAAATGCGCTACCGGCAATAGGCGGTGTAATTTAAGGTCAGGTCAACCGAAACTTAGGTCAAGGTCATGAATTCATGACCTCAGGTCAAGGCCTAGGGAGGTCATGTAAGGTATCAATCCACACGTCTTGACGATACAAGCACAATGACGGTAATTTCCGCCTTCTAGCTCAATGCAGTGCGACGTAATGCGCATAAATGTGTAGTGATCTCAGGCGACCTCAGAGACCTTGGTGAGGTCACTGAGCAAAAATGTCAGCGGTAACATTGAGCATAGCTTCCATCTACATGCCACAACCGTTGTGAGATCATTCCGAGCGCAAATGTGTAAGTAGGGAACATTTGTATATTTTACCATAGCCTTATAATGGGGAAGCCATGGCAGCGACCTGACCTAAGGTTAATCTACGAAAAAACCCCGATATACATATTATGGTCCCTGATGAGATGATGACATACTATAAGTTTGAAATAAATTGCCCAATTATTGTGGAAGTTATGCCACCTAGAACTCCGAGTGTAGTTGGGTCACTTCGCCTGACCTGGTGACCTGACCTGAGATGACCCAGGATTAAAAATGTATGAGGATATGCAGAAAAGACCAATGAACAGCTGTGCGAGGTTTGGCCTTGCTAACCCTATTAGTTTGGCGGGAAAAGAGGAAAAACCGGAGGGGGGGCAGATATCTGCCCCCCGGACGTGCGGGGGTTAAGACAGAAGCTTAGCCAAGCCAAACCTAACAAAACCTAACCTGTGTTTGCTTCATGAGGTTATATGTGCAAAACGTGTCTCACAGATGCCTACATTAAACCAGCATTAAAATATTGTTGTTGTTTTTTGGTACTGTCAAAAGGGGTACACGAAGATGTCGATCTTGCCAATGGGAGTGATGTCGTTTACAATATCCTTTAAGTCCTTGAAACTCAATTTTGAACCAATAGCCTGTATATGTGCATCTGTTTCGTATATTTTGGGAGACACCTACTATAGGGATGCTTATGTTAATGACAATGATAAGAATGGCATACTATGAGAAAATTTTCCTGAACAATAGATCATATCATTAGTAATCTCCACTTGAAATCGCGTTGGGTACAAAATATATCACGATCTATAATGGTAAGCATAAGCACGATACTTACACACACATCACGGTTAGAAACGAGACATGAAAAAGACTTCACAAACACATCAAGAAGCAAGATGTCGATAGTTGTTTGGGAAGGACGTCTACTCATTGTTCAATAGGTGGTACATTCTACCCTATTTCACGAATAATTTATAATTGCCTTAAACTGCAATAAAACCCTTAAAGTTTGATAGCCCGGTCCTACCACCCGAATCTCCCTTACCTGCGAACCCACCAGTGATCTCTTATTCAGGATACCTGTATGCCTACGTACCTCCTGCTATTCTTCTTGAAACAAAAATCAGCCAACGTAGCCTGTCTCTTTACCTTAGCGATCCACATCAACATACGAAGCATGCTGCTCAACTGAGCTTAACGGGACGCGCGCACAAAACATCCTGTTCAACTTTCGCTTTCGAACTCTGGCCCACTGGGTTTGCTTGCCCGTTACTGGCTAAACTAAATTCATGAAGCTATCTAACTATGGAATAATGAAACTGCTGATTTTGTCAACTCTTGCTGTAACCAGAATTTAAAAAGCATAATGTACATTTACAAAAGCATAATGTATGTCGCAAAAAGTCCTGAAATTATAGCCCCCTAGTGACGACACCTTTGGGGGAAATTGCTTTGGGGGTGGATCCGGGCTACACTCGTCGAGCGCTCGTTTCTTCCCCTTTCGTTTCCGTGCGACGTTTAGTTTGGATTTTAGAGGGGGGCTGCTATCCGCCCCCCACCCGAGACGGGGTGTGAGGACCTGACCGGAGAGGCGGCGCGGATTAATGTTTCAACCTGATGAAGCAGCTTCGCAAAATATTTGCCGTGGAAAGCAGTTGCACTTGGCAGGACAAATGGGCCGATGGCTGCAAAAAATATTGCATCTTTTAGATTTTCATGTAATCACCACTACTGGCCCACACGTCAAAAAGCGGTTGTTTCATATCCAGCCAGATACCTCATTTGTGGAAAACAACGAATAATTTCTATTGCAAATGTCATTGCTGCTCCTCGCATACTTTCGTACGTCGTCATTTATGCGTCTTCATGACAATCCAGATAATACATTTCCAGAATCCTCATTTTTGTACCTAGAAAAGCCGCTGAAAAAAATGGCATCAAAATAGTACTTTCCGTGCAACACAAGCATCTGGTGGCAACAAATCTTTGATATATTTGTACGGACCATTCAAAACCACCCAAGGGCACTGCACGTTGTTCCAGGGGCCCTTCATATCAGCCCTGAGACCATTCACATCGGCCTTGGGGCCCTTCACGTCGACTCAGGGGCCCCTCACGTTAGTCCAGGGCCCTTGACGTTAACTCAGAAGCCATTCGCGTTCCCCCAGAGGCCCTTCACTTCGGCCTACGGGCCCTTCACTTCGGCCCAGGGGCCCTACCTGTCAGTTCAAGGGCCATTCACGTTGGCCCAGGGACAATTCACGTTGGCTCAGGGGTCCTTTACGTTGGCTCAGGGGACCCGTGTAGGCCCCATGCACCTACACCTTGAGGAACCCTGCGGGCCCCTAGGACCCACCAGGAGGTCCCTCCGTCTCTCCTTGGCTACGTCACTGGCTGTGGCCATGCAAGTTTTCTGATTCAAACGACGAAGTTGGGCTATCTTGGGCTCTATAGAGCTGAAGATAATTTCAGGATAAGAATTCGTTGAGTTCCACTCGAACACATTGAAGGTGCCACGCCCCTGTCGGAACCAAAATTATTCGGATGGGAGATGGATACGAGCGTTCCCGGAGAGGAGACTTCCCCGACCGGATGGCCACCAACTTCCATATGGCGGCACACGCCCCCGAGTGCCGGTCTTGTATCCGCCCATGGTGTAACATTCTGTGGGCAATATCCTAGTGAGAACCTAAAATGGGGATGGTAGAACCTATGGCGAGAAATAAAAGCCACCAGTATTGCCAGCATGAGAACACTATAATTTTGTCGCGCAAGAATCTGCTCCGCAGATTTTGTGTTGCAAGTCACATGTTGCACGGGAGGTTGTGTCCTGGGATAATCATTGCAAGACTTATGCGACCGAGTTTTCCAACATGATGCTGTCGTGCGAGCTTTGAGCTGGAATCTTTCGGCTTGGATAATAAAAATATATAGTAATTGGATAATAAACTTCTCCAGCTGTACCTACCTATCCTCCTTTAAGAATGGCTCACTCAGCAATAACTGGTTTGCGTGATACTCGCTGCACAAATTTGTATCAGCTATTTCTTGAAAACAATTTTCAAGTAAGCTAAAGTACTTCCCTGGAATTAATGCTTAGTAAAGAATTGAACATCGAACATGGCAGGATTTTCTTGGTAAATTGTTCGGTTATTTCTTTTTGATCCTAAAGGGGGAGGACGTCGATTGACGCGATTGACGCGGAACGTCGCCCAGGAGGGTATGGCGGCGGATTTCACCGCTTTTTTGGGGGACGAGTCCGTGTGATTTTGGAATCAGCCAACAAATTAGAAGCATTGAATAGATCTAGTACATGTATCTGTAGCTTGTTTCTATTGTTAAACTCTTCGGTAAGTAATGGATATAACATGACTTCCAAATGTCATGCATTCCAATTCTTGGTTTTCCTCACCCGTGTTGCAATGTCATAGCTGCAATCCTGCTTCAAGGGCCAATCGTGTAGCAGATTATAGGAATTATATTATCATTGATACATTGACATGGCTAATTCACAGCCATTTGTACCACTTTGTTTCAGTATTGTTTAAAATTAACCATAATGGCTCAGTGTGCCTGGATGAACCATCAATTTGTTAGAAGTGTTCAATATTTGGGTAGGTGACAAATTGTGATTCAGATTGTTCATGGGAACGATTTGAATTACATACAATTTCATAGGTATTATTGTGCCTTGAGGTGGTAGGAAGACAAGTTTTTACCTGTACTTGCCTCCATAGAGGCAGCGCAAAGCCACTAGACTCGTCAGTGGATTAAGTAACTTAGAATATGGAGAAAGGCTTAATGCATTAGATATGTACTCACTCAAGTATAGGAGATTAAGGGGAGACATGATTGAAATGTACAAAATTGTTAGAGGCTAGATCAGGTCAATTTGAATGATGCTCTGCAGTTTAGAGTATCCCATAGGGGTCATCAATTCAGGTTAGACAAAATGAGGTGCAGGACAGTTAAACGACAACAGGTCTTCAGTCAAAGGGTTGTTGACCAATGGAATAGGCTGCCTGCTGATGCAGTGGGGAGTCCCTCATTGAATGTCTTTAAAAGTAGGGTGGATAAATTTTTTAGACAGGAAAATGTTGTTTTTGAATTCTAACTTGTGATGCATGGGATATTGAGTATTTTCACTAGCTATATAGGGTATAACATTATGCTAGTATTATGTTGTACTATATGGGGTGTACCTAGCAGTGGATTTGGCAACTTCCTTTGCGATGTCATACTGATGAGATTGGCTGTGGTGGCACAGGTGGAGGGATTGCATGGGTTTGGAATTGATAGGTGTGAACATGTACTTTCTAATATCTTCTAGACAGGCTTGACCCAGATGGGCCCTTGTGGCCCTTATTAAGCCTTAACACTTTATGACTTTAGAGCAATGAATGGGTTGGGTTCATTTAGGTTTTTTAAGTTAGAACTTTTTGTGGATTTATTTCAATGTTTTAAATTGGAACTAGTATTTTTGTCCTTAAAAGCAGCTGCTGTTAGGCTAGATTAGGTTGGGTTGGGTTAAGTTGTTTTTTATTTTGGAAAAAAATGAAAACTGCTTCAGCCTTCAATATTTTTAATTTATAAATTTTCCAAGAAAGGGAGGTTTGGTTAGGTTATGTTGCATTTCTTTTTTATGTTTCAGACATTTCTCTTTGTGCTATGTTGACTAACTGAATCTTTTTATGTTATTCTTCTCATGACCTGAAAAGTAAGCATTTACACAGAAAATGAGTGGTCCTGTCATCTTAGTTGCATTCATAAACATTGCATTAGAATGATAAATTCCAAGCATTCATAAAACCTTTACCACACAAATTTGCCATTGCATATTGTGATTTGATGGATCATTATGGTTCTGCAATACATCACAGTTTATATGGTTTGCCAAGCCACTGCTGAAGCTTTTTGCATGTTGAAATTCTGACCCAATATTTTGGTGGTGTATAGTGACTATGCATATTCTCACTGGATCTAATGATTATAGGGACATGCATGTGTATGGTCATCACATATTAGGTGTATAGACAATGTTCTTCCTATATGCTGGCACTACACACTCAAGATACTCATTTCATCAGGCTCAGTGGTTTGGCATTTAACATGCAGTCCCAAATAAAAATTTATATGCATAAATATCAGGCTATCCATGTTATAAATGCATTTATCATTTCTCCATAGTGTACCATGTGAAATATATTCTTCATATGTCACAAATTTATTAATGATTTATCATATATGTATGTGCATGCATGTATCAATATCCCCATATATATATATATATATATATATATATATATATATATATATATATATATATATATAAAAAAAAAAAAAAAAAAAAAAAAATATATATAACAAGTTTTATGTGCATTAAATCTTGTGTTCATTGCTGGGTCCATGTGATCCTTTATATAGGAGCATTGTTGTGCTTTTAAATTCCCAAGAGAAGCTTTACACAAATCTTGGCTGCATAAAGCAGAGGTATTATTGCACTTGGTGCTAGATATGTTCAAAGCTGCTCTGCATGAATACCAGGCTATCCATATTATTAATGCATTTGTAATTTTTTCTCTGGAATGTCCATGGCATATCAAACATGTTCTTGATATGTCATAAATTTATTAATGATATATCATGTATATATATGGATTAACACTCTATTTGTATTGCATTCTGTGTTCATCACTGGGTCCAGTTATCCTTCATATAAGATCATTATCATGCTTTAAGGCACCCCAAAAGAGCTTTACACACATTTTTGCCATATAAAGCAAGGGTATTATTGCAGCTTAATATGTTTAAAACCAGACAAGATTTGGACGCATTTTACCTTGATGGAGGAAACAAAGGGTTTGGTTGAATTTGTTTGTTAGGCTAACTTAGGTTTTGTTTTAAATTTGTATCCTTTTCAAAAACCTTTTTAAATATTATTTTTCATCACAAAGTATCCTTTTCTTCAAAAGAGGGTACATTTTCTTGTATGGAAGGTTATGGCAAGTTATATTATGTTATGCTTATTCTTCTTTTTTAACACAACTTTTTATGCTCGATCACCCAACTCCATGCTCCTTTTTGGGTTTAATTTTGCCTACCAACTGAAAAAATATTTATTTGCAGAGGAAATGAATGGTTGCATCATGTTTACCACATTCATAAACATCACATTAGAACATAAATTGCAAGAAATCAAAAATTGCCTCAAATGCAAATTTACCCAAACAATTATTATATTAGAGGGTCTTATATAAAATAGCCTCTGTGTGCAACTTGGAAAATAAGTGTGTGAACTGGATTTGTTGAAGCCTATCTGGCAATTTCTCCATCTACCATTTCTTTGGTAAATCATTCATTATATAATATGTGATTTCCTATTGGAATGGTATATGCTGCAGACTCCTTTTGTGATGTAATGGCATTAGGTGATCAGTGTAAAATAATTCACGATGTGGCCTGGAAATTCACAGTTAATGGAGTTGTACTAATTCATCCTAATCTTAGGTTTTTACCATTTTGCCACATGATGTATGGGTAATCATGTCCACGACTGCTAAATAATGTAAAATGCATGTGACTGAAGTGAAAGGCATTCTGCTTTTTAATCTTTAAGTGACATTCTTTTATTTTCCTCCAATATTTCACTATTCCCAATCAACTTCTTCCTTCATCCACACAGTTAATGGTGAAGTAATTTTAGGACACTGTAGGTGATCCAACAGCAGTTGGCTTTAGGTGCTGGAACATCTGTAGTTTTTTTTTAGGCTTTGTCTTCTAATTTTACATTATTCTTCCTTGCATGATATCCAACCTAGAACTCCCCTTTCTGTATCTTTTATAATGCTATAATTCCCAATTGCAAGCAATTTTTTGTATTAGTTGGCTTTGCAACTGAAAAGTAAGCATTTGCACATGAAAGAATGGTCATATCATCTTTATCCTGTTCATGAATGCCATAGTGGAGAAAAGAATTGCCCTCTTTATGAAACTTTATAGACTTTAAGACCTTATAAAACAATATTTAAGCACAAAGTTACCCATGTTAATTTGCCCTGTCCAGCCACTAGGGTCCCCTCCATTCACTGAAAGTGAACCTCACCCAATGATGAAGGCCATTCTTGCTGGCTTAGGTGCCATCTTTACCCAATCTGCAAAGTATGGCAAGATTTACTTGATATTGTCTGGTGTGCATCCTCCATTTTGGTAGGTGCTATACTTTGGTCTGTACCAAAGTACAGCATGTACCAAAGTGCAGCATACTGCTGTACTTTGGTAGGTGCTGTGTACAGGGAATCAATATGCACTGCATTGTAATGTTTTAGATAGTAATGATGGTAAGTTGTTTTATTCATCCATTACCTAACAATCAAATTATAGTTAGGAATATGTGCTTGTTTTATTATCTGGTTTGGAGTGATGAATTTTGTTTTAATCTGATGACAGGATAATTGTTGTTTAATCTGTTAATCTGATGACTTGGTAGTACCAACTCGATAAATTACATCCAATATTTGCAATAAAGCATCATGTGGAAAATCTCCCTTGAATATTTTTTAAGGTGTTTTATTAAAGCAGCATAGGGCATACAACCATGGCATACTTGCAGCATTTCCCTATGACATGGCCAATTGTGATGCAGAGCAAAGATAGTAATTTTGCAGCAAATTAATGGATGGTACAAGTTATGTGCCATTTAGCATCTGGTATTTGTTTGAATCCAGCTTTCTTTTCAGCTGTATTTTGTATGTATCTATTCATTTGTATCTGGTATGATGTGCAATTGCATCATTCCAGAAACAAACAGCATGGTAGGTTGTTTCAGCAGATTATGACTGGCATCCAGAGGCTTTAAGATGCCCAACATCCATACATTTTGTGCTATCAAATATCCATAGGTGTTATGCAATCAGGTATTCATAGGTTTATGCTACTCAATATCCTTAGGCTTTATGTAGCACAACATTAACAGTTTCTGCCATGATCCAGCATCCTTACATCCATAGGCAATAAGCATTGTGAGATACAATATCCAGGTTTTTGCCTATAAACTACAATGGATGGGGGCAGGCCAACTCTGGAGAGTGGCTATGGTCACCAAAATATATTAAGGCAACAGCTATGGCTCCTACATGTTCCTTCCATAATCCATACCACCACACAGACTCTCCCAATCATACACAATCTTCATGCTCCTGGTTGTAGTCTTGACATTCCTAAGTTGCCAGTGTTGTGTGTTGCTATTCCCACTTCCACTTCTCTTTGCATGACCAACCATTTTGAGATTGTGCCAACATGTTTGATGGCACTCTTGAACACTTCTGGTGCAGCTTCATATTTGATGTGTGTTGTGGAGTCAGAAGGTTTAAATATGTCTGTTTTTTATAGTTTGAAGTTCCATGCTAGTTCCATCTATTATACACTTTATTTTTGGTGGTTGTGGAGTTGTGTACAATCTTACCAATAGCAGTGTTCTAGGACCCAGATGCTGGCAATAGCATGAATGTGTGACAATGGTGGTATCAGTGGACACTTGGGCTCATGATCATTGTTATCAGGTATTTGTAGGGAAGAAATCATAAGGAGTTGTTGGACAATTATTATTCATGTGCCAGTTCCCATCACTAGTCTTTGCATTAAGTAGTTAATAATCCATTGGCAGAAGGGTGTGCTTTATGTGATCCATGGAAGACAGTTGAAATCGCCATTCTGTCAAGTGAAAGGGAGATATCTGTATGCATTTTAATGTATGGTCCATATCAGGAAAGACTTATCATAGCCTAATTGGTGATAGTGAAACATGAATATTGGGTGAGTGGTCCTACATCATATATCCAGGTCATAGAGGTCCTGCAACATGTAATTAAAAGTAGGCTTGTCTAAGAACACATTTAGCATTCTATTCATTTGATCCTTATGGTTGTGTGCCTTACCAAAGGTGCATTACAAAAAAAAACATTTGGATAAGGTTAGTATTGTTGTTGATGCAGCATGTGACCTCTTGAAGCAGCTATCTTCAATATTATCACCATTGAACACATGTGACAGACAGAGCATGATGTTGAATTAGGTTTAAAATAATGTTGTTTTTTAAAATAAGGTGTGAGATGTCAAAATTTGCAGGTAGGATGTCAAAATTTGCAGGTAGGATGTCAAAATTTGCCATGGAATTAGTGTCATTTAAAATGTGTTTAACGTCATTCAGACTCAAATTTCAGTCAATAGTGTAGGTACTGCTGACTGTATCATCGTTGGTGTTGATATTCATAAGTTAACACGCGCACGTCCGGGGGGGGGGCAGATATCTGCCCCACCACGGGTTTTCCTGATTTGCCGCCAAACTAATGGGGTATGCAAGGCCAAACCTCGCATAGCTGCTTATTGGTATTTTCCGCATATCCTCGTACATTTTAAACCCTGGGTCGGCTCAGGTCAGGTCAGGTGAAGTGACCCGACTATACTCGGGGTTCTAGGTGGCATAACTTCCACAATAATTAGGCGATTGATTTCAAACTTATAACATGTCATGATCTCATCAGGGACCATAACATATATATCTTTCTTTCATAGCATTGACCTGAGTTCAGCTTGCGGCCATGGCTTCCCCCAGTATAGGGCTATGGTAAAATATACAAATGTTTCCCGGTTACATATTTGTTCTCGAAATGATACCACAACAGTTGTGGCTTGTAGTTTGAAGCTATGCTCAATGCTACCGCTGACATTTTTGCTCAGTGGCCTCACCAAGGTCATCTGAGGTCACCTAAGATCACTGGCACATTTATGTGCATTATATCGCACTGCATTGAGCTAGAAAGCTGAAATTACCGTCGTTGTGCTTGTATCGCCAAGACATGTTGATTGATACATTACATGCCCTTCCTATGCTACTTCATGACCTTAACCTGAGGTCATAGTTTCGGTTGACCTGACCTTAAATCACACCGCCTATTGTCGATAGCACATTTCAAGAACTGTCGAATAGCGTTCGCCGATTGTTTCTATCTGTTACAGGTCCTGAGATGTGTGTCAATATCTGAGTCCCACCTGATCAGGCCGAATTTGACCTATTACGACCCAGTGACCTGAATATTGACCTGAGCGAAAAATTACCGAAACACTTTCGATAGAGCCTGTCGCCAACTTTCAAACGCCGTTTTCCGTTTTTCGCTAGCTAGCATAGTTCTAGAGATCTTAGTGGGCAGACATCTGTCCCCCCGGACATGCGAAGTTGGCGCGGACCGCCAGACGTGCGAGTGTTCAGACGAGGTATATTCGGAATAGGGAGACTATGAACTGGTATTGTATGAATTACCACATCACATCACATCACATTAATCACTTTACTGGAAATTGTTTTGGAAAATGTATGTGTATCATCATTTCTTATCCAGTGCATGCACATGCTATTTATGAATGAGATAATGCTAGAAAAGATACACAAATACGTCATAGTCATGCATCAAAGAGTAGGATGTTGATACTTCTTGGAGAAGGATGGTGATTGAGTGCTCAGAAAGTGGTATATTCCACCCTATTTCATAAATAATGCACCACTGTGTTGAATACTTGTCAAACACTCATTCCAGGACACAGTGAAAATGTGTAAAAGGTGTGCTGATGACACTTAGCCTGCAACTGACCTGACTGACCAGCAACTGGATATAACAAATGTTTTATGACCCTGAGGTGGAAGCTCATGGTATTCTATGGTTTCTAGATGTATAAGTAAGTCAGAAGAGGATAGATAAGTAAACCATGCTCTGCAAGGCAACTTACAGTGACAAATATTTACATTGATATTTGCACCACAGTGTGTTTGTTTATTTCATGGTTAGAGTGCAGTGAGAAGCGTCGGTTTAAATTGGCTTGGCCACATAAAAGCTGCTTCTGTTGGCCAGAATCTTCTATTTGAGCCCCAATAGACATGTATGCTAATCAATAAATCAGCCAGTCATATAAATAGATATGTTCTAAAAATAAGCACATTTCTGGAAAGCTATTTAGTCGTGAATGGCATATGATATGAACCAAATTAAGATAGCATCAGATGAAGTGAAAACATGGACGGCAAATTGCTACAGTCCCTCCCCCCACAAAAAAGCAAGTTATGGCTTCAAAAGAATAGCGGTTCGACTGCGTCAGGCTGGTGAAGTAAACTTTTCTACTGTATGCACTGGTGTCGACCCTCTGGCTTTGCCCTTGCTCATATTAAATAAGACAAAGTTAGTTCTTAATTTGCCATGTATGAGAAGAGGTCTCCATGAGTGCCAGCTTGTGACTTCATGAAATATAGAGACTATGTCCTTGTGCATTTGATTGTGCTATGGAGGGGTGGGGCATCGTCCATATTAATTACTGACTTGTGAACCGGCTTTCAGTAGTGACCATGCCTGCTGTTCGGGGAGATGGCATGCGAGGGCTGGCAGTCTTCATATCTGATATACGGAACTGTGAGTATTGCAACAAAACATTGCATATTTAGGTTGTTAAATATATTGGATGGACAGAGAATCAGAGAACACAAAATGGAGATAACTGTACTGGTGGTAATTTTGTGCTTACCATGGATTATCATACCAATGGGTAAAGCACGTCCATGTTGTCCATGCAGAAGATTATAATCAGCAAATTGTCTTGTGGCTGACTTCCCTGGTTAAACCTGGTCATTGTGTTATTCTGTCCATTGACGATTTATTCTTTATATTCATGAATTGGACATAATTTTATAACTATATCAAATCCATGTTCTGCATAATTCTAGAATTGTCATGTTATTGTATATATATATATATATATATATATATATATATATATATATATATATATATATATATATATATATATATATATCTCTCTCTCTCTCTCTCTCTCTCTCTCTCTCTCTCTCTCTCTCTCTCTCTCTCTCTCTCTCTCTCTCTCTCTCTCTCTCTCTCTCTCTCTCTCTCTCTCTCTCTCTCTCTCTCTCTCTCTCTCTCTCTCTCTCTCTCTCTCTCTCTGTCTCTGTCTCTGTCTCTGTCTCTGTCTCTGTCTCTGTCTCTGTCTCTGTCTCTGTCTCTGTCTCTGTCTCTGTCTCTGTCTCTGTCTCTGTCTCTGTCTCTGTCTCTGTCTCTGTCTCTGTCTCTGTCTCTGTCTCTGTCTCTGTCTCTGTCTCTGTCTCTGTCTCTGTCTCTGTCTCTGTCTCTGTCTCTGTCTCTGTCTCTGTCTCTGTCTCTGTCTCTGTCTCTGTCTCTGTCTCTGTCTCTGCCTCCTTGTGGTGGGCTCTGGCATTGAAGGAATCTTGCATTGTCTAACAATGCCCTCATTATGTATAGACAATTTGTTATGCTCAGTACTAGTCATGGTGGTGCTGGTGGTCAAGGAGATCCAGTGCGGGTATGATAATTTCAAGCATCTGTTCTAATTGAACCAGTGGGCATATATATGCCTGGGAATTGATAGCGAGGTGGACGGGGTCGGGGAAGAATGGGATTGGATTCACTGAGATCACATGCCACACTGGTAATGCTTTTTTACACACTTATCCTTTCTCGCACTAGTATCACTGTTCCTATGTGTTTCATCAAATATCATTTCAACTCTCTGCCAGCATTCTTATGTGTACATTTTATTCTGTCCTTTCAAGCCCTCTGTCATTTTCTTATCAATGTTTTGCCCCTTTTTATCTGCCTCCTGTTCTTTTCTTCCATTGTTGCCCCAGGTGCTTGTCATCTTTTCTGTTGTCTATCAGTGTAATATTCATCCATATCCCTATTATTATATCCCATCTCAGAATATTGTTCATTCTGATGCTCTTGAAAGTATAATTATAAACATTGTCTCAAATATTGGCATATCTGAAGATGATTAGGCATGTTACAAATGGCATGCTAGTGATAGTGTGTGTCATTACTACAACCTTCTACCCCAATATATTTATGATGGCCTGCTGTTGGCATTGGATGTGTTATGAGGAGGTACATATATTCATTTGTAACATTTACAGATTTTGAGTCAGTCATCAATAAGAATAAAATTAATGCACGGTGATGCCTTTCTGAATCTTTGTTACTGGATGACATTGTACCTTGCAGAAACTTTGGTAACTATGATCTGTTCTGTAATGGTAGATTGATTAGAGGCAGTGGAAGGCTTGCCATTTATGTTCGAAAGGGCTATTGAGCAATGTATAAGATTGTATTGAGACAGTGCTAGTTGCATCACTTATGGGATCACTTTCCAATATTAGCAACATTTCATGAAATGGCTCTCATAGATGAAAAGAATAAGCAGGTGTTGTGTATATATGTACATTGGATTCTACCTTTTAGACGCCATTAGTAACATCGTGTTGAGTGCCGAGATGAAATCGT